>JARYMX010000155.1:0-61777 GCA_030169165.1 Centaurea solstitialis
CTTGATCCTCTTGTCAAGTAGATTCTGTACTTCATTCTGATATTCCTTGAATTTCTCAAAGGTTTCAGATTTATGTCTCATCAAGTAGACATAACCATACCTACTGAAGTCGTCAGTGAAGGTAATGAAGTACCGGTATCCTCCTCTTGCTACATGACTGAAAGGTCCACATACATCTGTGTGGATTATTTCGAGCAAGTCAGTAGCCCTTTCATTCTCACTGTTGAAAGGTTGCTTTGTCATTTTGCCAGATAAACAAGATTCGCAATTATCAAAAGGTTTGTAATCGAAATTGCCAAGAAAACCTCCCTTTAGGAGTAGTTCAACGCGTTTCTTGTTTATATGGCCCAAACGGCAATGCCAGAGGTAAGTCTGATCCTCAATATCTTTGGATCGCTTACTTATATGATAGATTTCACTATTGTTGTCTTTAAGATTTACAGTATATAGACCATCTACGGGTGTAGCTTTAAAATAGAAAATATTATCTTTAAAAACTGAAATCATTTTATAAGAATATTTATAATAAAAGCCTTGGTCTACCAACAAATCAAAAGACAATACATTCTTAATCATGTTTGGAATATAATAACAATTATCCAGTTCCAAAACTAGACCCGAGGGTAAACTAAGACTATAAGATCCCACGGCTTCAGCAATCAACGGAGTGCCTTCGCCCACTCGTAGGTTCGAACGGTCCTTCCTCAGAGTCTTTCTTCTAGTGAATCCCTGTAAATGATTACAAATGTGGTTACCACTGCCTGTATCAATTACCCATGATTCATAAGAAGTGATTAAGCAATCTATCATAAAGATACCTGGAGTATCGGGTAAACCGATATCCATCTGGTCGATGTTCATCGAGTGCTCGCAAATATCCTCGCTGCCGCACTCTGGGCAACTCAGATCTCCCAGCTCATCAATTATATCAGTGTCCATGAGATTTGCAGGTTCGGGTACTGGCTCTAGACTGGCCAGGATATCTTCATGAACTTTATCCACGTCGTTCTTTGGTTCCTTCATGTAGGCACTAGCTGTGTCTTGAACTTCCTTTGTGAGGGAGAACCACATGAGGTACACTAGCTCTTCCTGAGTCATCTTGTACCCCAGACGTGATAAACATTTAAAAAGCCTTCTCATTTCAATAAGATGGTTTTTAACTGACTGACCCTTCTGTAGCTTTAGGGAGAGAATCTCTTGCATGATCAAAAGTTTGCCCGTGTGTTTGTAGAAACCTAACTGGTTTTCTACATTCCTTACGACCTCGTGACAGAATTTCTCTCTTAAGTCTCCCGTGAACTCGGGTGACATAGAGAAACTAGAACCGACATTACATCCGACTCATCTGCCATGAATCTAAAATATTCAGCAAATTCCTCTTCTGGGGCATTGCTTCTGGGTCGTGACATGGGCTTATTGATCACATAAAGCTTACCTTGGGCACTCAAAACATTCTGTAAGTGCAACTTCCAAACTGGAAAGTTCTGGCCCGTAAGCTTCCACTTGCCCGTAATGAGGCGAAGTGATTCCTCAGGTGAATAAAACGGAATGCTAATTGGAGACATCTACAGAAGAATATAAATTCCACTTTAGTTTATAATTACATAATTCTAATAAATTATTACCCTTAAAATAAATTTATTAGACTAGAATCCATATTTCACATGTGTCGGGAAGCATGTGATCATGTCAAACCGACTCATGCGATCTATGGTAGGTAAAACTATACCAATCGTATTCCTATCTGAAAATACGACTTCTAGATCGTCGGGACATCGGATATCAATAATCCGTGCATATTTAGTCCCTCTAGTGCATTTTGGCCTGGTACCACCCAGTGAATAAATAATTACCAAAATAGATTGCACCACCTGGGACCTGGACAAACTCTGGCCGGTACCACCCGGAGATAATTCGCAGAGTTTTATCTCCTTCCAGTTTCGGTTTGAACACGGGCGTTCATAGTGTGTGCACTTACAACGCCCTATGTACCTTACACCAGAAGTGCCCCTAAAGTGGGCTGCACTTACTAATCTATGATTTCTAACAAGGGTTTAAATTGCCAGTTTCCTTTTTCAAAACCTTTGAAAAACTGGATCCAAATACTAACTGTATTTGTATCCTTTTAATTTTTAAACAATCCGTTCAAAAAGGGCAATTTATATTCAATGACAATTACATAGATTAAACAACCACGCAATTTAAATATAAAAAGCACAGTCATAGCTTAAACCCTTAAACTAATGTTGTTTTGTGAGCCAACACAAAACAACGGTCTTAATCCCTAAGTGACAAAAGTCTTCAACTTCTGGCACTCCCACTGGCTCCGAGATCCATGGCCGTCGTCTTGTCTCCGTCTCGATGTAATTGAAATAATTATTACAAATGGGTTCAAATGGCACGCAGGCCTCCCAACTATTCTAATAAAACTTTAAAATTACAAAAGGGTTGTAAATGGCTCGCAGGCCTCCCAACTATTCTAATACAACGGATAAAATAAACACAACCACGGGTCTAATGGGTTCAGCTATGACTTATCATATAATTAAATAAGTTAAAACACATCTGAATTTTAATTTAATAATTATAAAACTAATTAATTAAAACAATTAATTAAAACTTATCCTGAATCGTTTTAACCTTATCTGAAAAACGATCCTTAATTCGAAAAATTATCCGGAAACGGATTTTCAAACTGATACCCGTTAACGATAATAACGAAAACTAAATACGCCACCACCGCCGCCCGTACCTCCCGTAATCACCGCCGGCAGCGGCGACTTTGATAGCCACCGCCACCGCAACGACCACCGCTACCATCAAAAGTAACCGGCGACGGCAGCAGCTAAAGAGCCACCACCGTCGCCCACCGCAATCATGACCGTCGGCGACAGTAACGGCTGAAAGCCACCACCGCCGCCGCGACGCTTCGACGAAAACAACGAACGCCGCCACCACCGTAACTGGTGGTGCGGCTGGCCTTGATTCGACAGGCAGGTGGCGATCGCCGCTGCCTCCAATTTCCTCCGATCGATCGCCACCGCCTAGGTGGTCGATCACGGCCGGCTTGGGTTCAATTGACACCACCGCCACCACAATCGGTGGTGCGGCGGTTTTAATTTCTCGTTGATGCCGTCGATTGCCACCACCACCACAAACGGTGGTGCGGTGGCTACAACCGGAAACCGCCACCGTCACTGTCGACGACAGTGGCCATCGCCACTATCATCAATCGCCACCACCACCACATACGGTGGTGTGGTGCGTGCGACCAACCACAGCCGTGTCCACGACCTGTGGTGCGGCGTGGTGGTGCGACAGGAGGACAGCCGCCGGCTACCACCAACTGTGGTGTCGCCGGCGGTTGTGTACGGTGGTCTTGGTGGTTTGGTCGGCTAACTGCCGCCCGTTCCACTGCAGTCTAGGTTTATACAAAAATCTAATTTTAACAATGAACGAACAATAAAATTAAATTTCTTTAAACCTATTAAACTGATAAACCTGATCTGTAGGTTTTAGGAAGTGGCTCTGATACCACTGTTGGGAATCGAGAGATACAAGAACATGCACAGCGGAATAAAAACCCGATTCCCAATCGAGGATCCAATCCTAAACCACACAGACACAATAAAGGGGGTTTCAGTGGATTACCTTTGCGAACAATAACTCCGAATTGCAAGCAGGGGTACACCGCTACTGGCACCGGTTGAGAGGGTTGCTAGACCACCACCGAGGATTACCCGAAAAACGAATGCGGACCTTCCTCCTGCTGGATTCTGGCGCCGGTTTTGGGAGAGGGAGAGAGAGAGAGATTTTTTTTTGGGTTTTGAACTGAATCAATCAATCAACTGATACCCCAAACCCTTTATTTATATGGACAAAACAAGCAGTGTTTGATTCCATATATAATTCTTGGTAATTATCTCTGAAATAACTTCCATAATTATCCATTTAATTAATCTAACTGATTAATTAATTATAAATAATTAAACTAATTATTTATTTCTTTTTCTCTCTAAATAATTAATTAACCAATTAATTATTTCCCATAATCCAAACATTCTCATTTTGGTGTGCAGCAGTGTGACCTACTAGTGTCTTATAACATTGGATATGATAACCCCGTTACTGTCTCGCACATAATCCTAACACAACCAAGCGGCATCTTGTAGCTTGTGTTGGATAAAGATGAGGCGAAACTCGCCGCACATGCAGAAGCATCCACTTGGCATAAGAATCAGCTCCATAGGATGGCCCCATCTTCCAAACTTTAGTATACACTTCTTGTGATTGTTCAAATTCCACATATACACAAAGGGTAAAGGAATATGCTGAAAAAATGTTGCAGATTTAACAAATTATCTACATTGTAAATACAACATAAAATAAACTGAACTATAATGTGAAATAAGGTGAACTATGAAGTTGTTGAAAAAGCTTACCAAAATGCCAAGGTCAGTCCAATCTTTTTCATTCTGAACTGTGAAGTAAAGGGGGTTAGTTGATGAAGAAGCCATTTGCAGTTTTGGAGTAGGATGAAGTATTGAAGAGTTGTGAGTTTTTTGTTAATGAGTTATCCCCTATTTATAACCAGTTTATTCAGTAAAAGAAACCAATATTTACTCACTTGGTTGAAAAACACTTTGATAAAACCAATATTGAGTAAAAGCATTAACTGCTCAGTCACATGATTCATTAACGCTTTTTCAGACGAATCAATAATGCCTGCAAAAGGCTGAAGTGTCTAGCAACCATTCAATATTGAGTAAAAGCATTAACTGAAGTGTAACCCATGTGAGCTTGAACATACCATTGTGAATCAAGTGTAACCCATGTGACTTCATCTTTTTACCTTTGATAAAGTCATTAAGACATTTCAGCCTTTTACAGACGTTTCAGCCTTGGTACAACTCTTCACGTGATAAAACCAATATTGATAAAACCATTCAGTGAATTATTGATACTTATTGCTACATTGGTTTCTTTTACTGAATAAACAGTCGTCAATCATCTTTTTACCTTTGATAAAGTCATTAAGACGTTTCAGCAATAGTAGACTAGTACAAAGGTAAAAAGATGACAACACTGAATAAACACCCTCATTAAGACGTTGGTACAACTCTTCACATGATAAAACCAATCTTGATAAAACCAATATTGAGTAAAAGCATAAACTGTTCAGTCACATGATGCATTAAGGCTTTTTCAGACGATTCAATAATGCCTGTAAAAGGCTGAAGTATTGGGTCTTAAAATAAGGCTGAAAGCAATAGTAGACTAGTACGTGTCTTAATTTAATCATGTTCAAACAGGTTATAAACAGGGGTAAATAAAATGCCAAGACTGATAAGATGACATTAAATAACAAGTTCAAAGAAATAACAAGTACTGGTTCAAACAACTACAATAGAAAACTAAAAACAGGCAGTTCATATTACATCTATTTTTTCTCTTTCCCTTTGTCTTTGTCTTTCTTACGGCCCCCTCTATTTAAAAAATCTGAAAGCCCTTGTGTCCATGGTGGTGGTGGTCTTTGCTTTGGCCCTTTTTTCTTTTGTCGTCGGGGCCGGGGTGTGTTATCCACCACCATTGGAACATGAGTTTCAGGCTCAATTTCGGGCTCAGTCTCATAACCATCCTCGGACCCATCGTCGGGTACCTCCCTCGTGATTGGAGGCGGTGTGACAGTGTCAAGACCACCTCCGTATGATGTCCCGGATGGACCGGACATACCACTACCAAACGTTGCACCCGAACCAGCAATTACTTCGAGCGCGAAGTTCCAGCTAGGGTCCCAATTACTTGTATCACTCGCGAAACCCTGAATTGCGGCCGAAATAAGCCATAATTAGTAAACAAGGTTGTAGAAAATATCACAAAAAAATTAAACAATTAACAATATGAAAAGTCAATAAACGACTACAATCCGACTTACAGCTTGTGTGTTCGAGGTCATCATAAAAGATGAAGACCCAGCCATCCCAAAACTCGAACTCTGGCCCTGCAAAATAATATAAAATTCAGGGTATAAACGTGAAAAAATAATAGATACAATATACAATTGTTTATCATGAAAGACTTACGAATCCGTAGGAGGAAGGTGTAACGTATGCCGGCCCAGACATGCCACCATAGCTGCTCATGTACGCAGGCTGCGTGTAATGGGACGACGAAGACCCACCCAGCCCAAAACTCGAACTCTGGCCCTGCAAAAGAATATAAAATTCAAGGTATAAACGTGAAATAATAATGGGATATGGAACGTGGAATTGTTTCTAATGAAAGACTTACGAATCCGTAGGAGGAAGGTGTAACGTATGCTGGCCCAGACATGCCGCCATAGCTGCTCGTGTATGCAGGCTGCGTATAATGGGACGACGAACTCCCCCCCATATGAAAAGATCGTCTAGCCGGCTCCGGCTGCGAGAAATGGAGAGGCGTGGAAACCGAATGTCGTCCAGATACCTAACAAATGAATGCACATGGTCAACAAATGAATGCACAACGTCAGCAATAGACAACAATAGATAAACATATACCTGCATCGTGGCCATCTGCGCCTCTAAATTTGACACCCTTCTTCTCATTTCGATTTGATCCTTCTTTGATTGGTCGACATCCTTCTTTACTTGCTCCAACGTCTCCCATTTATCATGGTATTGGTCTACATCCATAGGATCGTCAACGTCGTCAATTATTGTCGATGCCCCTCGTCTCCGCCTCTTGGCCGCTCGCCTACTCGCGGCACTCTGAAACCACTGCTGGCTCCGTATATACCAGGACTGTATCTGCTCCCACTCATCCGCTACAAGGCCGTCATGTGGGTAAAACCGTTCCTAATATATCAATAACAAGTAACGTCGGGATAAATTAGTAAGAGAGAAAAGTGAATTACACATGCAAAGCTCGGTAAAAAAACATACGCTTGCATAATTACACCACTGCACGCAATCTGTTTTAGTCAATAACTTCTTCCTCTTCTCCCAGCGAAAAGCTCTAGGATGCGCGTCAATAATCCTAAAATGATTTAGGGAGCTAGGCCACATCTCCAGAATCCAAATCTATATTTAAACAAATATATAGTCAGTCCTACCAACGAAGAAAATAAAAACCAAATAAGTAGTAGATTCATTGATGAATAAACAACCTCAAATGCATATAAAAAACCATATATAGTCATGTGTTCCTTTACTCCTTCCAATCGTCTACCATATGCATTGTTCATGTGGGCGTATGTACAACTCCATAGGTAAGAACCCCATGGATAATCGTTCCATACATCCAAATCTTCCACAGCATTCAAGAGTATCGAGTCAATAAACATATGCTTCTGATGGCCCATAAATACCTTTTCCACCATCACAAGGGAACATATACGAACCTTGTCTTCAACATCTAGGTTTCTCATGTCGTCAAACAATTCCATTAACTTTCCTAGCTGGAGACGGAATGGTTGACCCCTACGTGCATCTAGCACGGCCCGTGGAAATAATTTATGAATAAAGGCATTCCCATCAGAATCGTTAAGGGTCGGTGGGATGTCAAAAGGGAGTCCCGTCACAAGCATGAACTCCTCTCGACCATAACGACGTTGGTGCTCCCCGATCTTATAATACAATGTCTCTGGCTCCGGGTTATCCACAACAACCTCATGTTGTAGGAACAAGACGATAAGCATCGAATCTCCAAGGTCTTTTTTGTTGTAGTCCAACCAATGACCAAATGGAGTGCGTCTAAATAACTCCTGTCCCTCGGTGCACAATTTTCCCTTTATTTCGGCCGCAAATGACAACTTGTTCCTTATGGTAACTTTAGGCCAGTTAAAATCATCCTATCAAATATTTAAAATAGTTGAATGTCAATTTACTTTTAATAATTTACGTCTACAATTAAAATAAAACACATTAAACAACAAAAATAAATTACGTATAAATAACACTTTTAATAAATATCTATGAATTACGTATAAAACAATTACACCCACTATTTATATACGTCAAAAACACTTTTAAAATTGGACCCACTATTTATATAAATAATTTACGTCTAAAATTAAAATAAGACACATCAAAATGTATATACACATCTAAAATTAAAATAAGACACATCAAACAACATCTAAATAATTACACATTTGAACTTGTACATCTAAATAATTACATAAAATTTAGACATCTAAAACTTTCACAACTAAATAATTAGTCATTTATAAGATAAATATCTAAACATTTAAACAACATTTATTTAAAAATATAAAATTACGCATCTAAATTACACATTTGAACTTACACATTTAATAATTTTACTTAAACATCTAAATAATTACACATCTAATAATTTTATTTACACATATAAATTATTTACACATCTACAAATAATTACACAACTTGAATACTTACTTACACAACATATAAATAAGATTACACAAATAATTACAAATAATTACACATACACATCTAATAATTTTACTTAAACATCTAAGAGTACTCAACATCTAAATTATACATACAACTTGAATACTTACTTTATGCGCCATTGATGGTAATAAGATGCAACAACGTTCGTAGGTGACCCAACAAAAACACGTGCAACCTTCACCTCTTTGAATCTCGTACGGTTGGACGATGGAAAGTTAATAGTCGCCCGGGGAGACGGTTTATAAGGCGACGATTGTGAAAAATAAAAACTGGGGAACTAATTCTTGTGAAAAATAAAAAGTGGTGAAGAAAAAGAAAGAAGATGATTAAATTAGAGATGAGAGGAAGAAATTAGAGATGAAAGTTAAGAAAATTAATGGTATTAGAGATGAGAGGAAGAAAATTGAAGAAAAAATGGTGAGAAGGTTGGGGGCGACGGCTGCGAAGAAAAGAGAGAAGGTGGGGAAAAAGATAAAACTCTTTGGAGGCTGAAAGTAGGGTTTTTGACTAAAAGGGTCGCCCCGGGTGACTACTGGCAGGGCGACGGAAGTCTAAGGGCTGAAAGTGTAACTTATCAAACGAGTTCAGGGCATAAAGTGTAACTTTTATAACCGTCGCCACAGGCGACGGTCTAAGGGGCGACGGAAACCAACATTTGGCCGGAATCAAGCCGGAGGCTAGGGGCGACGGTCTTAGGGGCGACGGTTTGGGTTATAACACGAATTGTTGTGGGAGAGTGGCTAGGAGGTGAAACCCTATTATTGAAATGGCTATATAAATTATTGTCTCTAAAATATATATTATATCTTAAATATAATTATCATTTGAATTAACTGACATTTAAGCACTAAAAGCTTTATCTATACTTTAAAAAAAAATAGTTAATCTAAAACAGTAGATGATCGATCTATTTTATAAGTTATAATAATGTAATCCATATTAATAACTAACACATATCTAGATTTTTCAAAACCGTAAAATAAAATATAAATACTGGAACAATAATTGAAAATTAGAGATAACATTGATCGACATATATGATGGTAAAAACGGGAAACGTTGGTTCTGCAGTTCGTAAATTATTCTGCAACAAGAGTTTGAATGATATGGAGGGAAAAGAAAACGGATCACCCGCGATCGGAATTGACCTTGGAACAACATACTCATGTGTAGCAGTCTGGAAGCGTGATCGGATCGAGATCATTCCCAATGATCAAGGCAACAGAACCACACCTTCTTCTGTTGCTTTTGCTGACAATGAACGATTCATCGGCGATGCTGCCAAAAACCAAGGACCAACCAACCCTACTAACACTATATTTGGTCAGCTAACTCATTTTATTAGTTTTATTCGTCTTCTTTTTGATATACAGTGTTCGAAAAATCGCGCCATGGCGTGCGACACGTCTTTGCCGTTACGAAACATGCCATAGCGTTTGTGTATGGCGTGGCTCACGCCATGGCGGCTTAAGGCGCGATATATCGCGATATGTCGTGTCTGAATTTTCTAAGACGTCTGCTATTTTTTTTAAGTTGTACTTTTTATATTTGCAATTATGTAACTTCTTGTTTGTATGTTTTATATTTGCTTGTGCCTTACATCATTTTTCGTTGGCTTTAAAAAGAAAACATGTATTTATATGATATATATGATGTATTAATTTTCCGCCTTAAGAAACAGCGCGTCCTCACCATATCTCGTAAGGCTTAAGGCCACCTCGCCACCATGCCAAGCCTTACGCTATTTTGAACCTTCGATAAATTTTGAGAAGTTATGTATATTATTCAATTGACGGAGTTGTAGTTAATTAAGACAACATCTTGAGAATTGGATTATATATTTTACTTAAAAGGGGGTTTAAAACAGTAGATGGATTGATGGATGAATGTTTAACACACTGTTTATATTAATCAACTATATATGACCAAAAAGGTTTAGCTTTGATTATGTATGTTTATATGTACATGCTGCTGTATGAGTATGATACTAGGCCCTTTAAATTGCAAAGAAAAAATCTACTCATAGCACAACCTTGTTGATACAATCCGTTTTTTATTTGGCTTGTTGGCTAATTAACCATTGAATTTCAGATGCGAAGAGGTTGATCGGAAGAAGATTTAGTGATTCCGTGGTGCAACATGACATGAAGTTGTGGCCTTTTAAGGTCATAAAAGGGCCAACCGACACGCCAAAGATTGTTGTCTCCTACAAAGGTCAACAGAAGGAGTTTTTGGCTGAAGAAATTTCATCCATGATTTTGTACAAGATGAAAGAATCAGCTGAGGCATACCTTGAAAACACTATCAAAGATGCTGTTGTAACGGTCCCTGCTTATTTCAATGATTCACAACGTCAAGCAACAAAGGATGCAGGCACTATTGCGGGATTGAACATCATTCGATTGATCAATGAACCTACTGCGGCTGCAATTGCATATGGTCTAGATAAAAGTTATGATGTCATTGGCAAGATGAATGTGGTTGTCTTTGATCTAGGTGGTGGCACTTTTGATATCTCTTTGTTGACCATGGCGGAAAGTGGTAACTTCGAGGTGAAAGCTGTTGCCGGTGACACTCATTTGGGAGGTCAGGATTTTGATAACCGCATGGTTGATCACTGTGTCAAGGAATTCAAGAGGAGATGTAATAAGGATTTGACAGGAAACCAAAAAGCATTGGGGCGATTGAGGTTTGCCTGCGAAAAAGCTAAAAGGATTCTTTCATGCACAACTACAACTTCAATCGAGCTTGATTGCTTGCATGACGGAATTGATTTTTCGATGAAATTTAGTCGAGCTAAATTCGAAGAGTTGAACATGGGTTCGTTCAATAACTGCATCAATACTGTAGAGGCATGTTTAAACGATGCCAAGATGGATAAATCATGTGTGCACAAGGTGATAATTGTTGGCGGTTCAACGAGGATACCAAAGATCCAAAGCATGTTGGTGGAATTTTTCAATTACAAAGAGTTATGTAAGAGCCTTAACCCGGATGAAGCTGTTGCGTATGGTGCAGCGGTTATGGCTGCAAAGTTAAGTGGTAACAATAGTGATATTAGAGTTCGAGATTTGGTTGTATGTGATGTCACTCCTTTATCACTAGGTGTGGAGGTAACTGAAAATGTTATGAGTGTTTTGATACCACGCAACACTCCAATACCTGCAAGAAAAAGCAAACAATTTACTACAAGATATGACAACCAATCTGGAGTAGCTATTAACATTTATCAAGGTGAAAGATCTAGGGCAACTGATAACCATTTGTTGGGGAAGTTCTCAATTTCTGGAATACCACCCGCTCGCAGAGGAGTTCCACAAGTCAAGGAATGTTTAGAAATAGATGCCAACGGTATTCTCACATGCACAACTGAGATATTATCTACCGGGAAGATGGAAAAACTCACAGTTACCAATGAAAACGGAAGACTCTCCAAGGAAGAGATCGAGAAGATGGTAAAAGATGCTAAGAAGTACAAACTCGAGGACCAAGAATTCAAGAAGAAAGCAGATGCACGCAATGCACTTGAGGATTGCTTATACAATATGAAGAATATGATCAAAGATCACAAAATCAAGAACACTGCTCGCCTTGAGAAGTTGAAGAATGCGATTGCTGATACGACATGTTGGCTTGCAAAAAACAAAGATGCATCTGTCGATGAGCTTCAGCGCGAGAAGGCATGCCTCGAGTCTATATGAAAGCCAATCTTCTAGTTCTCTAGTATTATTACACTTGTTAAACTTTTGGGATTTCCTAGCATTTTTTTGGTTGCTAACTTATGATGTTGCTATTTATCCTAAGAGAAATTAGTATTGCTAACCATATATGTGTGTTTTTGATGGTAAGTAGTTTTTGTAATTCAAAAATATCATTTAGCTTCATCAGTAAATTATCCTAATTAATGATAGTTTTATAAAGTGTTAGTGGGCTATAGTGTCATAGGTTGTTTTATATTTATTGGGCTTTTATGGACTTGGGTCTAATTCCAATTGGTTTGCTATATAAAGGGGTCTTGGTCTAGGGTTTAAAAATACGAGTCATTTAAGATCATTGTGTGTACTTGTAATTATTGAGAGTTCTAAATTAAAACAAGTAGACATATGATTCTTCATCTTATTTCTCTTGTAAATCATTCTTCCCTATCTTGAATCTTGTAGGTGCCAAATCAATCAAATCAAGAACACTTAAATCTAGATGATGTATATGCTAAGTACAAGATCTAAAAGAGATTTGCATTCCATAAGATTGTGAGAGAAGCAAGCAAATGGAACTAACTTTAGAGAAATTACAAATTGACACAACTAACAAATATTTCTAACAATTTCCCCCTTTGTGTCAATTTCTTCGCTTCTGATGATGACTTGATGACTTCTTCTTTGACACTTCAGTCTCTTTGGTCTCCTTTGATGATCCTTCTCTTCTTCGTGATGATGGTGGCGGCGGTCTCTCCTCAAGCCTTTTGACTGGTCCCTCTATCTTCCGAAGACCACAATAAGATTCGAGGCGTCGTAGAATAATGCGATGTTCTAGCCGATGCTCGATGATCTGGAAAACCTTGTCTATCAGGATGGAGGGATTTTATCCAGTGCTTAGTCTTCAACACCTCAAGCTCAAGCCTCTTCTTTTCGGTAGCAACCCTTTGTTGATGATGTGAAGCGTCCCTGTGACAACCCTCCACTTCCCACCTCAGGTCAGTAAAACTTTAACTGATTTACCGGAGCAGAACGGTATTTTTACACTGTCATTTTGTCAAAAACAAAATTGTATGACAACATTTATTGCGAAAAGGCTAAATAAGTGCCTTTGACGATTATTGAGTCGCCACTATAGTCGGTACGCAAAACCGACTGACTGTTATCAGCAGGTCCCGATTCCGACCACTAGACTGTCGAATTATATTTCTAATTGACCCAAAATATTAAAAATATTAATTTCTAATAAGTTCCTTAATAAAAATACGAAAAACTGCTTTCGTTACGCAAAAATCGCAAAAACGCGCGTTTTCGGTAACGGTTTCCAATTTTAGCAGCTTTTTACACCCAATACTACAAAATTCAAATAAACCTACTAAATGGCTTTATGAAATCAGCCATATTATTATTAGAGAAAACCATTTCTCTCATCACATGGTTTTAAATTAAAGTGGGAAACAAGATTCCCTATTAAACCAATACAACTATTATACACTTACACACTCTAAATCAACATCAACATCACACCACCATCTCCCTCCCCCTCTCTCTCCCCAAAAACCGGCCACCACCCCCTCTCCCATCCCATCTCTTTCTCTCCCAACTCCATATAAATAAGACCTCTCACCCTTGTTTCATCTCATTTCTCAAACTCTCATTCTCTCTCTAAATTCTCTCACTAGACAATTCTCTCTAGTTTTTCTCTCTAGCTTTCTCTATACACTTTCAATTTCTTGAAGCTCTTCAAGAGTATTCAAGAACATTCAAGGTAAATATGATGATCTTCATCAATCTTCTTCTTTAAATCATCATCTCCCAATATTGTGAGATGGAAGTATCTTGCATTTAAGCAAGGAAAACATCTATGATCAACCAAATAGTTGGGTAGTTTGAATGATCTTCAAAACTCTTAATTATTGCTTAGAATTCTTGTTCATCCTTTAAATTCTTGTTCATATACTACTATGTATAATCTTGTACATTTTATTTCAAGCATTTCCTTTTCTTTTATACAACAATCCACCATACTTTGGTGTAGATGAAATCACTAGTCAAATATCCTTTCTTTGCTAAGCAATAAGTGAGTTGATGACTAGTGATTCTTATCTTCTTATGATCATCCATCACCTTGCATGGGGTATGGATGATTTCATATAGCCAAATACCCTTTTCTTTGCTTGGATCATCAAAAGTTCAAGCAATAAGTGAGTTGATGGCTTATTGTTAGGACCAAATTGTCCAAATTAGAAAGTTTTATTAAGGAAGCTTTGAGAGGGATTAATTAGTTTTTAATTAGTTAATTAGTTTATTGGGCTTGGGCTTGGGCTTTAGTGTAATGGACCTATATATAAGGTCTAGGGTTTGGAAAGGAAGGGTGTGAAATCATTTTCCTATGAGAGTCGACTAGGTGTTTTAGTGTGTGTTCTTGGTGTTTTGAAAGCTTTCATTAATAAATTCAAGAACTTTGCATTTTCATCTCTTTGATTCTCTTCTTTTTCATCTCGTTGTTTGATTGTTTGGACCTCACAAATGGTATCAGAGCCAAACAAATCATTAGATTTGTTTGTTCCTATTGAATCAAACAACTTGAGATGTTTTTGTTGGGTTTTGAAACTTTATTTTTTGAAAAGTTTCATTTTTGAGTTTTTGGGGTTTAGATCTTGATGAAGATGATAAAAATGGGTGTTTGGGTTGTGTTTTGAAGCATCTTTGAGCTTGAAATGATCTATTTTTCAAGTTGCTTCAGTTTTTGGATCTGGATTGAAGATTTGGGCTGAAAATTCATGTTTTTCGAGTTGGAAAACTCATATTTTCCGAATCAAAAAAAAAAAAAAAAAAAAATCCGAATGAATAGTGCTTTTCCGAATCGGAAAACATCGTTTTCCGAATCGGAATAGTAAAAAAAAAAAAAAAATTCCGAATGAATAGTGCTTTTCCGAATCGGAATAGTAAAAAAAAAAAAAAAAAAATCCGAACCGGATGAATAGTGTTTTCCGGTACACTATTTCCGAACCGGATGAATAGTAAAAAAAAAAAAAATTTGAGTGCCTTTTTGTTCTCATTTTCCGACTCGGGAAACATGAAATACCCTTTCGGGTTTTCTAGGCTTCCCGACTTGCTCTTGAGACGAGGGTATGCTCAAATTTTGTTTAAGTCTTGAACTACCTTGCTGTCCTTATTTTCCGACTCCGGAAACATGAAATACCCTTTCGGGTTTTCGGGTTTCTCGACTCGCTTTTGAGTCAAGGTTATGTTCAATTTTTGTTAAAACTTCCCAACTCCATTTCCGACTCGGGAAACTGCATCTCCCGACTCGAGTATCATCTCTTCATATAAGCCTTCAAGATCATATTCCGCTGCGATCTAGACCCACCCAAATTCAAATACTTTTGTGTTTCAAAACCCCTGCGCTTAAATAGCCACCTTTCTTTCCCAATTGATTCGCAAAGATTACACCAGTCCCGTTTTTAGCCCATATTCAGTTTTCAATCATGAAAATTGAATTTCTCTCATTTCCCCAACTGCTCCAGATTCTTTGAAGACATGTCAGATTTGTAACGATTTCAGAACGATGGTGATCGGATTCTGCATTTGGTTAGACTACTCAGAAGCCTGACGCTCTGCAACCATTATTCTAGAGTTTTTATTAGATGGAATTATTCCTCGATGGAGTGCGAGTTGAGTTTTTCCTCTGGATGCCAGCTTCGGTGAATGGTACTATTGTTACGTGCTCAATTCCTAACCATTTTACCGTTGTGGAGGTTCAGTTGCGATCTAGAATTTTGAGTGACGATCGTCATCCATCTGACTAAGAAGACTCGATCTGGATCTGATTACTTGACACTTTGGAAGATTTCAGGAAATCGACTACCTTCTGAGCAGTAGAGAGATCAAAGCAGAGCATCTCGTTCAGTATCTACTCCCAGTTTCTCATTCCATACGGTGTTTCGGTGATCCAAGCTTCAGTGTTTCCCAGTTGTGAGCTTATCAGATTTAAAGCTCTTATGCTGAATTCCTGTTCAACACGGTGTTAAAGACAGAACCTTTATCTTTCTTGCTGATCTGCACGGTAACTCACACATGCATCTATCCCTTTGTTTTTCTGGGCGGGAGATCAACATAGTTGGATGAATCAACATGCTCTGGTTCAAGCTGTTGTATTCTGCGGTTATCAGACGTGTCGAGTTATTTACAGGTTGAGCTGTAGTGTGTGCAATCAGTCGCGGTTATTGCAAATTGGATCTGGTCTTTCAGTTGAAACCGAAGATGAAGAGCTACAATCGAGGGGGAGCTTGGAGATCAAAATGTAGCCGAACGCCACTAAGGTTTTCTCACGAAAGCTAGGGGGAGAAGATCAGAGATGCTTCCTTTATAAAACTTTAGGGGGAGATTGTTAGGACCAAATTGTCCTAATTAGAAAGTTTTATTAAGGAAGCTTTGAGAGGGATTAATTAGTTTTTAATTAGTTAATTAGTTTATTGGGCTTGGGCTTGGGCTTTAGTGTAATGGACCTATATATAAGGTCTAGGGTTTGGAAAGGAAGGGTGTGAAATCATTTTCCTATGAGAGTCGACTAGGTGTTTTAGTGTGTGTTCTTGGTGTTTTGAAAGCTTTCATTAATAAATTCAAGAACTTTGCATTTTCATCTCTTTGATTCTCTTCTTTTTCATCTCGTTGTTTGATTGTTTGGACCTCACACTTATGATTATAATCTAGATGTTTAATTTGGTATATATGTAAATGCATGTGTAAAATGTGATTATGAAGTTGATATTCCTTCAATCACATCTGGACTTGAGTTTTGGTAAAGAGAAATGTGAATCCCAAATAATAGGTAATGAAAGATGGAGAGAAAACTAGTATTAATGATGAAGCTAATGATTACAACTAGTTGGTGATAATGATAGAAAGAGTATGAAAAGACAAAGGAATGTTTTGTTCTTGGAAAATGCTCTTCATACATAAAAGTAGGCTACCATTAAGACACACAAAACCCTAGGCTATAGTATGCTATTTATAGCACTAGGTATATAAGAGTTACAATAAAAGCCCTTAGAGTCTATGACTCTTTACAAAAGAGGGCACAAGATAAACTAAAGCTATCACTAGAAATGGAAAATACAAGATAGACCCTTGACTTCTTCACAACCCACAAAGTAGGGTCTAACAATCTCCCCCTTTGGGAAGAAGTCAGAAGGGTGGCGGATACTTCAGTGCAGGCTCCCACTTGGACAGTTGACGATACTCGTCCCATTCTCCGATGATCCTCGTTCGCAGCTTCAAGGCAGCTTCGACTCTCCGGAACATGAGTCTCTCCTTCAGTTTTCCTTCAAGCTTGTCCAATGCCTCGAAGAACCTTGACTTGTTGTCTAAGTGCCTCGTCTTCGGAATCTGGTCCGTCTTCAGTCGGCTCTCTATGCCTTGGATGACATACAGAATGGTACCGTCGCAGAAATGAGAGAGTTCACTGAATCTCATGAACTTCCGTTCCCTCTTCTTTAGCGTGCAGTAGACAATACCGTGTTCTGGGATGCTCGTCGGCACGTAGAGCTGATATGATTCGATTGCTGGGACTTGCAGATTCGGACGAAGGAGGTTCACTTTCGGCTGTCGACTCTCGATTGCCATCTGGTAGTCGGTCACATGTGATAGAGCAATGGTGTGACGGACGTACCTTTTGAGCACCTCGAGGCCGGAGTTGTAGTAGTTGGGGCGGAGGATCGGACCTTGGAGATACTTGATCAGCACGAGGATGTCTTCAAGATGAATCTGATCCAAGTCAGCTTCTGTGAAGGTCCACTTCAGGAGCTCGCCATTCAACCTGACGTTCCCACTTCCGTACATGGCGACCGAGAACTCCAAGAACATGCTGCTGCCGTGTCTGTAAGGCCTCACGTCTGTTACCTTCACAAATCGGCATCTGAGTCTGGTCTTCCCATGAGTGTACCAATTGCAGATGCGCTGGTGGGCGTAGGCTGTCTGGCGGCGCTTCTTCTTGTAATGTGAGACTCCGAAGAACACCTTTCTGGACCACTGATGGACCTTTTCTTGTTGGAAAATCCTTGAGAAGGACTCCTCCAAGAAAGGTCGGAAGATTACCGTGTGGTTCCAGTTAAGCTGGTTGATAACGGGAGCTGGAGCGTCTGGAACTGTCGTCGTGATGGTGGGAGGCTCTTCCGTTTCCGGGAACTGTACCGTTGGGAGGAATGTGTCGTAGTCGGTTGCGCTGACTATGGTGTCCCCCTTCTTGTAGATCCTGAGGCTTTGAGCAAGTCGGGCGAGGAGTCTTCTGGCTTCTTCCGAGATGTGAAGCTCATTCGGATCCGTCGGCGCTGACTCGGGGACTACCATATCGACCTCGACAGTAGGCTCGGACTAAGGAAATTGGATTACCTCATCCAACGGTATCGACTGATAGGCGAACTGCTCGACGTCGAGGGGCTCTTCGTCGGGATACTCCATGAAGTGCTGATGCCCTGACGGAGCAGTTTGCGGCGCTGAAGCTGATGCAGGCGCGGAACCCGAGGCTTGAGCGAGGCCGATGCGAAGTCTCTTGGCTCCTTGCATCTCCCCCTCATGAGGACCTGCGCCCGGGTCAGTGTCATCATGTCCCCGTTTTGAGGACTGAGACTGAGGCCGGCACGCTGCCTCGAGTTCGCCAATACGGCGGTTGGCGGCTTCCAACTGCGCTTCCCGATCTGCTAACTGTGCATCCCGGACGGCTAGCAGTTCCTCCGCTCGCTTGAGTTTCGCCGTGAGCTTGTCGTTCTGAGTGGTGAGCGAGGAGACTGCCATGTTGAATTCGGCTTCGAGAACGTAGCCCGGAATGGCACCTTCAGCAGTAGGTTGTGGAGGTTGCAGGCGGAGAAGTGGCTCGGTACGACGAGGAGGAGCCACGGATTGATGTACTTGAGGCTCTGTAGACTTGCCTTTTGCTTGCCGTCGTAGCTCTAGCAGTTCTTCCTCTCGTTCGGCATCGCGAGACTTCAAAGTCTCGATCTCTCCCCTTTGCTCGTTGAGAGCACTCTGTTTGCACGTTTTTATCCTCATCCCTTATGCATTCTTTTTCTTAGTTTTCTTTCCTTTCTAGTTTTTCATGCATCTTTTCTTTACGTTTTTACTTAGTTTTAGTTTTAAATCGCCTAATTGTCCCTTGTGCGTTTAACCTTGTTTCTTGAGTACTTTTCAGTTTATAGTTGCGCGTGATGGTGTGTTCGAGGGAGGTGCGAACAAGATCGGGGAAATCGGAATTGGAGAAGAGCCGAGCGGAGGATTGGACGGTGAAATCAAGGGAGATGCGTCCTTGAAGATGGATGGAAAAGAAGCAAGCAAGGAGAAGAACGGAAGCAAGCTCGAAGCCCCATGAGAAGGAGAACCGGACCGAAGATCAAAGAACCCTGGCTGACTTGAAGGCTAGCGGCCGCTAGCCATTTGCTCTAGCGGCCGCTAGGGTTGCTGATGCTGCTGTACTTTTTCCCTTCGGGGGTATTTCGGTCATTTTGTACTTGGTTTAAATACGCTTTTTGCCCTAGTTTTCAGGACAACTTTCAGTAGCCGCATTTTATCTTACCTTTTTGGGAATTTTGGGAATTTGAACCTAGAAGAGAGGTTGGGGAGAAGGATTAAGAGCTCTATGGTTGATTTCTTGCCTAAGAGATGATGGATTGATTCATTCTTGAAGAAGATCTACATTTTGGTAGCAATCGTATCTCTTTTTCCCTATTCTCAACCTCCTATTGCTATCTTATTGCTTTTAATTTCTTGTTTATGGATATTTGGTGCTAGTTAATGATATTTTCTGCAACTTTTGGTTGAATCCATTGATTTTCTGCACTATTGTATAGATTTACTACACTTTTAGCTTTGGGTTGTTCATTTTCTGCATCTTAGATTGATAAATGGTTAGATTCATTGCTTATCTTTGTTATTTCTCACTTTAGGATTAGCTAATTTGGGTATTGTCTATTCTTATTGAAGGTTTACTTTATGGTTGAACTAGTTTTTGAATTTATTAGGTTTATTGTCATTTCTAGTATAATGGTCAATGTTCTTGATTTTGATTGGATTTGGGTTATGTGTAGATTTACCTTCAAGTTTCGTTTTCGTTGTTTTTAGCGTAGTTTAGATTGTTCATTCAATCATTAGGTGTAATGAGTGTCGTATGATTTCAATCTAGGTCGAATCGATTGGGTTGTTTTTCAATGGTTTTTCAACAAACGCCCCTTTTGGTGAAATCATCTGACGGAAGTTAGTGATTTCACCTAAGTCGTGAGTTTTAAATTGTTTTTGTTCTAGTGTTGATTGAATGGAAGTTCGATCTCTACTTGATAAATTGGTTCGAAATTGGTCTCTTACCATGGAAATAGGTGCTTGATCAATTGGGACTTTTATTGAGCAACCGTTCTTACACGGGAATTGGTATGGAAATAACCAATCTCCGTCGAGAATGATCCTTTTAGCCTCGGAAGGGGGAATTGGATTCTTTTGTGCTCAATAATCCCACTTGAGAAGATTCAACGCGACGCTCATCACCCCTTATGATTGGTGTTCTTAGTTTCCCGTAGTTAAGTGTCCCCTAGGTTTATAGTTTTGATTGTTCTAGGTTTTAATTAATCGTTTGCTAGATTTTGATCCTCGTTGTTATTATTTGGTTAATTTAGCTATTTGATTACTTAGGTCGTTGTTAGTTATCTAGATTAATTGTAATTAGTTTCAATTCTCGCCTAGTTTAAACAACAATCTTTGAAAACTGATTTCGCACGACTAGCTACGCTAGAGGTGTAATCCCATGCTTAGTCCATTGCCTCCCCGTGTTCGACCCGTATGCTACGACACCGTACGCTTGCGGTATTTTCTTTTGAAAAATAAGGCTTAGTTTTGTGAATTAAAACGACACATTTTGAGTGAAACAAGTTTTTGGCGCCGCTGCCGGGGAGGCGACTAGATTGACAAGGGATATGACTTTTAGCATGTTGGGACGTGTTTTCTCATCTGTTCTAACTCGTTTTTGGTCATTTCTAAAAAAAAAGGGAAGTAATAAAATTTCTGCACAGAGGCTAGCGGCCGCTAGCCATTTGCTCTCGCGGCCGCTAGCACTTTTGAGTTTAGGGTCTGTTTGTCCCTTATTTTTGTTCGCGGCCGTTAACCGAGGCTAGCGGCCGCTAGCCGTTTGCTCTCGCGGCCGCTAGGCCCCTGTTCCCTTTCCTTTCATGCTTCTTTGTTTCATATGCATACTTGTTTGTTTCCCGCTCGTTCTTTGACCTTTTTGTTCGATGTGTCTCCAGTTAGTCAAGGTTTATGATTAGGCGATCTCACGTGAAGAAGAAGTTACTCTTTGAACCCGAGATCGAGGCACATTGTCGACGGCAAAACGCGGAACGTGCAAGAAAGTTAAAGGAAGCAAGGATGGCTGATCAACGGACGCTTAAGGATTTCATTCAACCTCGCTTTAGCAACACCTCATGCATTGCGAGGCCCGCCAACCAAACCGCCAATAATTTCGAGATAAAGACGAGTTTGATCAACTTCATCATGATCGACCGTTTTTCGGGTACACCAATGGAGAATCCTTCAAAGCACCTCAACTCCTTCATTGAGAAATGCGGCACTCTAAAGATTAATGGCTTGGATGAAGAAGCTATTCGGCTCAAACTCTTCCCCTTCTCCTTGAAGGATGCCGCTAAGGAGTGGTTAGAGGGTCATGACCCGGACTTCTTCACATCTTGGGAGGGCCTTGCGAAGGCGTTCGTTACTCGATTCTTTTCACCGGGAAAGACCGCTAACCTCACGAAGGCAATCACTAATTTACTCAAGGCGGCACCGAGGAATTGTACGAGGCTTGGGAAAGGTTCAAAAGTCTCCAACGGCAATGTCCTCATCACGGTATAGAGGATTGGAGGCTAATCCAACTCTTTTATAACGGATTGAGATCGGACGCACGCTTTGCCATTGACTCTTCGGCCGGGGGAACCATTATGACAAAGACTCCCGCTTTTCTTAAGGATCTCATCGAAAATCTGGCCATCAATCATTACCAATGGCCCAACGAGCGCGCGGTTCATCCAAAAGGACCTTCTTCTTCCGATTCCGACACAATGGCTTCTATCGTGGCAAAGATCAACAACATGAGTGCGTCATTCGATGATAAGTTAGCACAACTTGCAAGAGCCCCTCATCAACAATATCAAGAGCCGCCGAACATTTGTGTCGTTTGTGGTGTGCAAGGTCACGACTCCAATGCGTGCCCGGCCACCATGAATTGTACAATGGAGGAAATGAATGCCTTGCAACTCCAACCTCGTGGGCAATATCGAGTTAATGACCCCTTTTCTCAAACGTACAATCCCGGTTGGCGCAACCACCCACACCTCTCCTATAAAAATAACCAACCACAACCACAACACCATCAACAAAACCATCAACCCCCTCCTCAATACCAACCTCAACCACCTCCCCCTCCACCTCCGCAACAACAATATCAACTACCACCTCAACAACCATATCAACCTCCACCTCTACCTCCACCACCCCAACCACAATACCAACAACCTCAACCCGAAAACTTCCAAACCCGCCCTCCTCTTCCTAACACCCCACTCCAACCACACCCGCCAAGATCCTACTTGGAAACCCTCCTCGAAACCTCTATCCTTCAACAAGGTCATAAGAATGACTTCTTCAACAATTCACTGCAGCAAGTAAATACCCGCCTTGAAGCGATGACCTCCCATAACAAAATCATCGAAACCCAAATATCCCAATTGGCCCAACAAATAGCCAATTCGGCGAGACCGCAAGGGCAATTGCCGGGCCAACCCGAGCCCAATCCGAGGGCTCAAATGAACGCTATTGTATTGAGAGACGGGAAGATTTTGAAGGAAGTCGAGAGAAAGACAAGAGGCTTGATTCCGAGTGGTGGTGATAAAGGCAAGGAAAAGGGTAGCGATGGTGAAAAGGTGGCTCAAGGCGATGATGATTCAGTTGAGGAAATGGGTAAGGAGTCCACCCAAGTTCCTACTCAAACTCGGGTTCCGAACGTTCCATACCCGGCCCGGTTGGCCAAAGCGAAGTTAGAGGCCAAACTTGGTAAGTTCTTGGAGATGATGCGACAGTTGCACATCACAATCCCATTCATGGACGCGATAACCGAGATCCCGACCTACGCAAAGTTCCTTGAGGACCTCATTTCGACAAAAAGACGAAGTAGAGTCATCTTATCCGAGGAGTGTAGCGCGCTCATCACTACCGTTTGTCCCGTCAAACTCGGGACCCCGGTAGTTTCTCGATCCCGTGCTCTATTAGCGGAATATCCATCCATCGGGCCCTATGTGATTTGGGGGCGAGCGTGAGCCTTATGCCTTTGACAATTGCGAGCAAGGTTCAAAGGGGGGAGTTGAAGGCCACAAACATCTCTTTGCAACTCGCGGATCGCTCGATTAAATATCCCGTGGGCATTTTGGAAGACTTACCGTTGCAAGTCGGGAATTTTATCATTCCGTGCGATTTCGTAGTTTTGGAGATGGTGGAAGACGTCAACACTCCCATCATTCTAGGCCGCCCGTTCCTTGCTACCCGCGGGGCCATTATTGACGTCAAAAACGGTAAACTTTCGTTGAACGTGGGAAGGGAGAAGGTGGAATTCGAGTTGAGGAAGTCGATGGGTTTGCCTTCCTCCATGGATGATGTGCAAATAGCCGACGCCTTAGAGACCGTATTTTCTGAAGAGCTATTGGTTGATGATGGTGATGCGCGGATGATTGAAGAGACCTTTGATGCGAGTGCGCCTTTCGAGAAGAAGATACCAACCGAGCGCCTTTCGGACATCCCGAACGATGAGGTTGAGACATCGCCGAAGGTAGATCTTAAACCCCTCCCTCCTAATCTGAAATATGCTTTTCTAGGTGCCGATAATACTTATCCTGTTATTGTTAATGCTTTGCTGTCCGATATTGAACTAGATAAGTTATTATGTGTGCTTAGGAAATATAGAAGTGTGTTGGCCTATTCCATTGACGATATCAAGGGGATTAGCCCCTCGTTTTGTACCCATAGGATCTTACTTAGCGACGAGCACGCGACCTCCATTGAGCCCAACGTAGGTTAAACCCTAACATGAAAGAAGTAGTGAAAAAAGAGGTTTTGAAACTACTTAAATCGGGAATCATCTACCCTATCTCCGATAGTTCGTGGGTGAGCCCGGTTCAAGTAGTCCCTAAAAAAGGGGGCATGACCATCGTTAACAATGACAAGGGAGAGTTGATTTCGACTCGACCGGTCACCGGGTGGCGGATGTGCATTGACTATAGAAAACTCAATTTAGCCACCCGGAAGGACCACTTCCCTTTGCCTTTCATAGATCGAATGCTAGAACGCCTTGCTAATCATTCATATTTTTGTTACTTAGACGGGTATTCGGGATTTTTGCAAATTCCGGTCCATCCGAACGACCAAGAAAAAACAACGTTTACATGTCCATACGGCACGTTTGCCTATCGGCGTATGCCGTTTGGACTATGTAACGCGCCGGCCACCTTTCAAAGGTGCATGATGGCAATTTTCTCAAATTTCATCGAAAAATCAATGGAGGTTTTTATGGACGATTTCTCGGTACACGGATCGGATTTTGACGATTGTCTCGTTAACCTTTCTAAAATTTTGCTTCGGTGCCAAGAAGTGCACCTCGTCCTTAATTGGGAGAAGTGCCACTTCATGGTCACCGAAGGAGTCGTTCTAGGCCATGTTGTGTCGAGTCGTGGAATTGAAGTTGACCGGGCTAAAATCTCGATCATTGAGGGACTACCACCCCCGACGAACGTCAAAGGGGTGCGTAGTTTTCTCGGGCATGCCGGTTTTTACCGGCGTTTCATCAAAGACTTTTCAAAAATAGCCCGCCCTTTGACCGAGCTTTTAGCCAAGGACACTCCCTTTGTCTTTAATGATGCATGCCTTCATGCTTTCGAGCGCCTTAAAAAAGAATTGACTTCAGCCCCAATCATTCAACCGCCCGATTGGTCGCTCCCCTTCGAACTAATGTGTGATGCGAACGACCATGCCGTAGGAGCCGTGTTAGGACAAAGAAAAGACGGTAGGTTGCATGCTATACATTACGCTAGTAAGACCCTAGACCCGGCCCAACTTAATTACTCGACTACGGAAAAAGAGCTCCTAGCGGTTGTCTATGCCATCGAGAAATTTAGGACGTATCTTGTAGGATCTAAGGTTGTCGTCTACTCCGATCACGCTGCACTTAGACATTTGATGAGTAAGAAAGACGCTAAGCCTAGATTGATTAGATGGATTTTACTCCTACAAGAGTTCGACCTAGAAATCAAGGATAAGCCCGGATCCGAGAACTCCGTAGCCGACCACCTTTTGCGTTTAGAATTAGGTTCCTCCCCTTCTTTTCCCCCAATCAATGATTCTCTTCCCGATGATCAACTCCTTTCCGTTTCTTCTAGCGACTCGCCTTGGTATGCCGATTTCGTCAATTTTCTTGCATGCGGTATCGTCCCCCATGACCTTAGTTCGCACCAACGTAAGAAGTTCCTTCACGACGTTAGGTATTACTTTTGGGACGACCCATTCCTTTACCCGTCTTTGCCGATTCAATCATCCGTCGATGTATCCCGAGTGAAGAAACCGAATCGGTTCTAGCACATTGTCACACCTTACCTTGCGGGGGACATGCGGGTACGGGTAAGACGGTTGCTAAGGTTCTTCACTCCGGATTCTTTTGGCCCACTCTTTTCCGAGACGCCGATAAGTTCGTTAAGAACTGTGATCGGTGTCAACGTTCGGGCAATATTTCGAGACGTCATGAGATGCCCCTCAATTACATCCTTGAAGTTGAGTTATTCGATGTTTGGGGCATCGATTTTATGGGTCCATTCCCTTCGAGCTACTCGAATCGCTATATCCTCGTAGCCGTAGATTATGTGTCTAAGTGGGTGGAGGCCATCGCTTCCCCACCAATGATGCTCGTGTCGTTTCAAAGTTCCTTAAGCGTCAAATTTTTCCGCGTTTCGGTGTACCTAGGGTGATCATTAGTGATGGTGGAAGTCATTTCATCGAGTCAAAATTTGAGTCTCTTTTGAAAAAGTACGGTGTTCAACACCGGGTTGGACTCGCTTACCACCCCCAAACGAGTGGTCAAGTCGAGATTTCTAACCGGGAGCTTAAGTCCATTCTTGAGAAGAACGTTGCGGCTTCAAGGAAAGATTGGGCCATAAAGCTCGATGACGCGCTTTGGGCCTATAGAACCGCTTTTAAAACGCCTATCGAGACATCCCCTTTTCGTTTAGTTTATGGCAAGGCGTGTCATCTTCCGGTTGAACTTGAACACCGGGCTTTTTGGGCCGTTAAAGCTTTGAATTTTGATTACAAGGACGCGGCGGAACGTCGACTCCTACAAGTCAACGAACTCGATGAAATACGCCTCGATGCGTATGAGAGCTCGCGTGTCTTCAAGGAGAAGACTAAGAGGTGGCACGATAACCGAATTTTGCGTCGAAAGTTCCGGGAAGGTGGTCTCGTTTTATTGTACAACTCTCGTTTAAAACTATTTCCCGGAAAACTCCGCTCTCGGTGGTCGGGCCCCTTTACCGTCGTTCGAGTTTTTCCTTACGGGGCCGTCGAGGTAGCTTGCGAGTCCCGAACCTTCAAGGTTAACGGACAGCGGCTTAAGCACTATCGAGCCGGTACGCCAATACCAGGCCCCGTTTCCTTTCTGTTACCCGAGCCTTCGCAACGCGGTGGGCAATAAGGCCACTCCTTTGGCCTTCCACCCCCGCGAAAATCCCATCCTCCTCTTTGAACAATTCTTCGTCAAACTCGCGACTAGAAACGAGCCATTCTTTCCCCCAACCATAATTCTTAGAAAAAAAAGGGCTAGCGGCCGCTAGCCAGGTGTTCTCGCGGCCGCTAGTGTTTTCCCTCAAACCTTCTGTTTCACCCAAATTTTGGTTCGCGACCGCTATGTTAAAAAAAAAAAAAAAAAAAAAGAGCTAGCGACCGCTAGCTAGTTGCTCTCGCGGCCGCTAGCTGTGCTCGGTTTTGCTTCTGTTTCTCCTTCTTTTTTGTTCGCGGCCGCTAAGGATATTTAAAAAAAAAAACAAATTAATGAAGCTAGCGACCGCTAGCCGGTTGCTCTAGCGGCCGCTAGCGGCGCTGTTCTTCCCTTTTCCAGCTTTTAAAACCCTAGAAACCGCCCCCCTTCCTCACTTTCTCTTTTTCTCTCTTCTCCTCTTCCCTCTCTTGCTGCAGCCGCCAACCACCATACACACCACCTTCTACCACCGATTTTTGCCGGATTCCACCATAAACCTCCACCATTCTTCACTATTTCACTTTCTTGTGACAACCGTCAGTTCTGACCTCCAGGTTAATTTACGCGTTCAGTCACTCTGTAGCATTTCCGTAGGTTAGGAGTTAGTTAAATAAGTTTTTATGATGAAAATAGATTAGTTTGCGAGAAAAAGTAGGTTAAAATCCTAAGAGTTTCGAAAACTGCCCGAAAAAGCCCGAACCGGCCCGAAATCACCCGATAATCCTAAAATGCCAGAATTAAGATAATTTTTGGAAAATTAAGTTATAATGTTTAAATTATATGTAAAGTAACTTAGATAACCTAAAACCACTTTCGAAAAGTTAGAATTTGCGAAAAAACGACAAAAACCCGGTACCGCGTCGATTTAACAGTGTCAAATGTACACTGTTTTAAATAAAAAAAAAAAAATATATATATATATATATATGGAGAGTGGGTGGGACCCACTAGGGGCCGGCCACCCCACTCCCCAAGGTGACTTTTGCTCATCTTTGGTATAAAAGGCATCATTACTTCATTTTCCAAACAAAATCTCATTTTCACTTTTCAAATCTTCTTCATCTCTCTCTAATTCTCTCTACTCTCTCACTAAACTCAGCCAAGAACACATCTTCAAGTCCAGATTTTTAAAGGTTTAAAAACCTATTTGAGATAAAGATTAGGTGTTCATCAAAGGTAAGCAAGGTTTAGATGATTTTACTTCGTTTTTAACTCCTTTGTGAGTTTTTCTTCTTCTTTTTTCAAGGGTTTTAACCCCTTTTTGATTCAAGAAAGAAACTTGTGTTTGGGAAAGATATTTAACCTTAGAAAATGTTGTATAACAATCTATGAAGGTAAAAATCAATGATTTCCCCATAAGAACACAAGAAATGAATCAAAAATCATTTAGATGATGATTTTGACCACCAAACTTGTGCTAAACTTCATCAATAGTTCATGCATGGGTTTGGATGGTATGTGTTAGGGATTATGTGCAGAGTTGACAAACCAAGTGATTGCACATCCAATGTTACAAGACACTTGAGGGTCACACCTGTGAGGACCTATAAGTCGAACAAGTCAGTAGAAACCCCAAAATGGAGAATTAGGATTTATAATAGTGTATTATAAATCAGTTGGGTAATTTCAGTCAGGATTACCAAAGTTGGAGGGTTATTAATTAATTAGGATATTATATATTTATTAAGATAAATAAATATATAATAGTTAATTAATAAAGATTTTATATATTAGATAAATATATAAATAATTATCGTATGCAAATTCTTTTCCAGCTAATTAAATAAGGAAAGGATTTGAGATAATTATCATAAGGAAACTGGATTCCATACAAACTGTATTTTTTCCTCCATATAAATAAAGCCTATGGGTTAAGGAAAAATAACAAGCTTTCAGTTCAGAAAAACCAGTTCCCAGTTTTCTCTCTCTCCTCTCTCTCCACCGGCGCCGATCACCCCCCCCCCCCCGGGTCGGATTCCAGTCTTGTTCGGGTTTCACAAAGTTCTGCTAGAGGAACGTTCGTTGGTCGATCACCGGTGGACTAAGTCTCAAGCATCCAGGTAAATTAATCTAACCTAATCCTTTAGGTTTAGAGCTACAAACGATTAAGATCATTAGGCTTTAATGGGTTTTTAGCTTTTATCGCTTCCGCATGTTTAGATCAGAAACAGCGTGTTTCTGATCACGTGGGTTTTAACAGTTTGTTTTAAACCTACGAGATATATCAAACCAGCGAGGTTTTGATAGATCTGGGATAATCCTCGGATCAGTTTGATCCAAGGATACCCACGAAAAACCCAACAGTGGTATCAGAGCCATTGTTAAGATCGTTTTCAGTTTATCAGTTTATCGTTTTGTATGTGATCCGTTAAAATTAATTCTTACGTATCAAGTTTAAAATCTGATATAAAAATTTGATTTTTATTTATCGTACAAAAACTCTATCCGAGAACACCCATCATAGTTGAACCGACGATCGGCGGTGGAACGACGGCAGTAGGCCGGCCGGACCGCCAGGCCGATCGCCGGCTACGGGATCACAACACACGAACGCCGCCCGCACCACAGCTCGTGGTGGCGGCGCCGGCTGCTGCTATTCAACCACCAGACCACGCCACCAATCAGGTAGCGGTGGCCGAACCACCTTCGAAAACAGCAATAGCCGCCGCACCTATCGGCAACGAACGCCCGGCCAAACCACCAGACAGGTGGTGGCGGCGATTTGGTGATGGCCAAGCCAAGACCACCAGCTACGGTGGTGGCAACGGCTATTCGATCGCTGGCCGAGAGCGATGATCGCGATTGAAATCAAAAGCCACTGTGGTGGCAATTGATTGAACCAACCACCGAAGCCGGAAACGGCGACGGTGGTGATGTTTTTGGAACAGCCGCGGATAGTGGCGATGGTGGTCCGCTGTTTGATCGCCACAGCGGCGGCAAGCGATGGTGGTGGCGTTTGCCGTCGTTATCAAATCGGTGGGGGCGACGACGCCGATGCGTCGATCATCGCCGCCGTGAGCGCCGTGGTCAACGACAATGGTGGTGGCTGCTGCAGCGGCGGTATAGATGACTATAGCCCGAATAATCGCGACCAAACCAAGCCGAAAAGGCTTTGGTGGTTGTGACCGTACCACCGTGGTGATGGCGGCCGATTGCTGCTGTTACACCGGTGGAGGCGGCGGTTCTGGCCATACACGCCGACCGCACCACTCGTTTTGGTGGTGAACGGCAACCACCAGAAACCGCAGTCGCGGTGGTGGTTACGGCAAATGGAGGTGATGACCAAATCAATTTCAAGCGAGACACGCATCCGACTATGGTTCGATCGCGGCTAGACCGCAGCTACACCACCAGCGTGGTGGTGGCGACGTCTCGCGATGACCAAAACCACCGTATTCGGTGGTGGTGAACATTGGTTATTGGTCATGGGTCAAACCTAGGGTTTTCCGTTTTTGGGCCTAGTTGTGTTATCAGACCCAAAGGCCCAAGTCCTTTGGACCAAGTTATGGCCCAAGAAGGGTTTTTCAGTTTTTTTATTTTATCCGAATTAATCTTTTATAATTTTATATAATGTTTCATCAAACCAGTTATTTTAACCAGCCTGGTCAAACAAGTTTAGTATTATGTCTTGACCAGCGAATCAAACACGATACGTTTTTAAAGTTTACACATTTTTTAAATAATATTTTGTTTGAAAAATCCGGTTTGATATTTTTGGATAAAAGGAACTTTTAAAAGGTAACAAAACTAATTTTAGTTTTGACTTATAAAACAGTTGTTTTTTGAATCAATTTAAAACCAAGTTTTGCAATAATTGAGACAAGATAATTTTAACGGATCCAGTTTTATTTTCTCGTAATTATAATATTGCTTTTGTTGCATATATACATATAATTGCGTGATTGCTTGAGTTTTATATATGCATCTCAGTTTGAGTTTGTACATACCTATTATAGTATTTGCCAACCTAGACCCTTGACATGTCGACGGGGAGGCCTGCGTGCCATTTACAACCCCTTATGTAATAATGACCCTAGGATAGATTTTTTCCTTTCTTTTGGGATGACGAGGCCAGTGGGAGCTATTGAGATTCTTCATCTTACCGGAATACAAACAAGCATGGCGAAGCCAGTGGGAGCTACGCGAAGTTTTGAAGTTGTAGAAAAAACTAGGTCATTATTGGTCCCTAGGAACAAAATTGGCAAATCCTATAATTGACTGTTTTACAATTGCGTAGTTGTTATAATTATCTGTGTGCATGATTAACTACGTAGTCGATGCTAATAACTGTTAGTTTATTAGATATGTTTTAAAATTTTTTTTTAAAACAAGATGAAATTAGGTTTTATTAATTTTTCAATCGAAAACCTTTAAAGTGAAGCTTTTTAATAAAACCTGGTGTATTGTTATAAAAGAGCAAAGTTGACAGAACAGTTAACTTTTGACAGACCGAAAGGGTTATTGAAACAGGTAGTTTCAATCAACCAGTACACTTTAAATCAGTTGATTTCAATCAGCCGATGTTTTAAACAATTGGTTTAAAATAACATGAATATTTAAAACAGTTAGTTTAGAATATTAATTACTCTTTATAACAACGTATAGATGATTGTTTTATATAAAAGGTTAAGTTGATAAAAACAGTTAGTTTTAGTCAACTAGGTGTGCTATTAAAACAGCTAGTTTTAATTAGCAAGTGATTTTAGAACAGTTAGTTTTAAAATTACATGTATGTTTCAAACAGTTAGTTTAAAACATAAGTAGCCTTTATAAACAATCAGTTTTTCAAAATCCTGGAAATAAAGTTTTTCAAAACCCCGAAAATCATAGATCAGTAGTGCAACCCATCTAGGGGCACCTTCGGCGTAAAGTACATAGGCGTTGTAAGTGATCACACATTCGACGTCTGTGTTCAAACTGAAGCTGAAGGGGTTACATAACTCTGCGAATTATCTCCGGGTGGTACCGGCCAGAGTATAGTGATCAGGTCCCCAAAATGGTAAGATCTGTTTTGGTTCTATAATGTTCACCGGGTGGTACCGGGCCAAAAAGCACTAAGAGGGACTAAAACATGCACAGGTAGTTGCCATGGTCCCAAAAAGATCTAGGAGTCATGTCAGTTAGATATGATTGGTAAAAGTCCTTACCTACCGAAATAAATACGGTTCTGGTGGAGCAAGAACATTACGCACATCAGGACGTATGAAATAAGGATCCTAGTCCAATAAATTGATCATTTAAGGGTTTATTGATATTTTATTGGAAATTAGTCTATTTACAGTTGCTAAGACCAAAAGTTTATTTTGTGTAGATGGCAAGCACTGTTACCAGCACTAACAATCTTTCCCTCCGCTCTATCCTAGAAAAGGATAAGTTGACCGGCTCTAACTTTCTTGACTGGGAGCGCAATCTGATGATTGTGCTCAGACATGAAAGAAAGTGGTATGTGCTTGATATTCTTATATCTGATCCTAGTTGATGCCTATTATAATTACTTTAATGAAATTGAAGTAATTTGTATAAAAACTATCAAAACACAAGAGATTCTATAGGAATGTGTTTTGAGAATAAAACATTTATGAATAATAGTTTTGTGATCAAAAGGAAGAATTTAAGATATTAACTCAGATAGCGTTAATAACAGCATTTATAAAACTAGAAAGATTCCAAATTCTGGAATTAGGATTTGACCAAAATCCAGTTAAGTTTTATAAAAGAAATTCTCAAGAATTAACTAATCAAGTTTGATCAAGTTTTATTCAAATGTTTTAAAAGGAGAATTTAGGATATTAACTCAGATAGCGTTAATAACAATATTTATGAAACTAGAAGAATTCCAAGGTTTGGAATTAGGATTTAACCAAATCCAGTTGAGTTTCATAAAAGGAAATTCTCAAAATCCGTTACTTAAAATTGGGATTGACTAATCAAAGTCTTGAATAAATCAATAGTAAATTTTGAGTAATAGTTAGTTTTTATGCAAGCCAGTGGAGCCCGTTTATTCTCTATCTAGACTGAGATAAAGAATAAAAGATGTAATTATTGATGTATCTCGGAATTCATAATCCAGGTAGGATAAGAATTCATAAGATATAATTTACCCTTTTAGTTAAAAGGATAAAAGTTTCAAGACCCATAAAATAAAGGTCGTGACTGACTTAAAAAAAATCAATAATTATAGTGTTGGGTTAAAATATATATCATTCCAGTAGATTTGCCAGGATTGCAAATGGAATAGGATTTCAGGTAGAAATCATTCATCTGCACAGCAACTAAGGAAAGTTGCAGTTTCACATATTCAGGAACTGGAAGTTAGTCCAGGTCTCCAAGTTCATGGAATATGATAGAAGTCTAATTATTGTTTTAAGAAGTGTTTGCAAAACAATAATTAGCAAATACAAGTAAGCAGACTTGTGTTTTTGGTTATCACTTTGATTAAAATGGTAAACTTTAATCAAAGGGTTTAAAATTGAAGATAGGTGATACTTCATTTTAGATCAGTATTTAACAAATGTTAAATAGACACTATGAAAGTTATTAAAGAAAAGACGTTCAATCTTGTTATTATTACAGCGTGTAATATGGACTATACAAGATTGATTTCTTTATCACTTTCACATTTTTGCATGTTTTTAATTAATCCAGGAATGAAACTAGTTTCCAGTTTTCATTCAAAATCTGTCCGTGACAACTTATCAATGTGGGAGCATGATAAGGTGTTAAAGTCATTGTGAACTTTTAGGTAGTTATGATCAGTTGTTGAATAACAGCTACAAGTGTTGTAGACTAAAAGTTGCACAGATATTTGATAGAGTAGCAAATATCGGACGTGATCCGCGGTTGAGATTACTTCTTGGAAACAGTCATAAGTAAATCTCACAGTGGTTGTCCCTATCACCTGAGGTATCTGATTTGATATCATGAGGACTACTGGATTCTTAGTGCACTCAACCGCTACGCCGTAACAGGGTGGCTATAAAGGGTGTAACTAGATTCAGCGGAAGCCGTGGTGTTGAAGGCAGATATGCAAGATGGGATTTGCACCTCTTCTCAGAAGAGAGATATTTCTGGGCCCATCTTGACTGACTAAGTATACTGATGAAGTGCATGGCCATGCCCAAACGGACTGATTAGTTCTTTGTCGTTTACCTATCAGTGAAAGTCAGATAATCAAGAGAACAGAATCTCGAGTATCTAGAGTTGACACTTTCCAAGCTCATACTCACAGATGAAATATCGCGATGCAAAGGGAAAAGCCAAGATATACCCAATCAATGAACAGTAGTTTCATAGATACCGATTCCTCACGGAATGTTTATATCACCATATCTGGGTATAAGAGTTCTTGTAACCTGGTCAGCCTAAGTGCCTGTCTAGGGGCCTCCTTAGGACCGTATAATCAAAGGTGGTATTGCCAACTTGCACAAGTGGGAGTCTGTTAGGGATTATGTGCAGAGTTGACAAACCAAGTGATTGCACATCCAATGTTACAAGACACTTGAGGGTCACACCTGTGAGGACCTATAAGTCGAACAAGTCAGTAGAAACCCCAAAATGGAGAATTAGGATTTATAATAGTGTATTATAAATCAGTTGGGTAATTTCAGTCAGGATTACCAAAGTTGGAGGGTTATTAATTAATTAGGATATTATATATTTATTAAGATAAATAAATATATAATAGTTAATTAATAAAGATTTTATATATTAGATAAATATATAAATAATTATCGTATGCAAATTCTTTTCCAGCTAATTAAATAAGGAAAGGATTTGAGATAATTATCATAAGGAAACTGGATTCCATACAAACTGTATTTTTTCCTCCATATAAATAAAGCCTATGGGTTAAGGAAAAATAACAAGCTTTCAGTTCAGAAAAACCAGTTCCCAGTTTTCTCTCTCTCCTCTCTCTCCACCGGCGCCGATCACCCCCCCCCCCCCGGGTCGGATTCCAGTCTTGTTCGGGTTTCACAAAGTTCTGCTAGAGGAACGTTCGTTGGTCGATCACCGGTGGACTAAGTCTCAAGCATCCAGGTAAATTAATCTAACCTAATCCTTTAGGTTTAGAGCTACAAACGATTAAGATCATTAGGCTTTAATGGGTTTTTAGCTTTTATCGCTTCCGCATGTTTAGATCAGAAACAGCGTGTTTCTGATCACGTGGGTTTTAACAGTTTGTTTTAAACCTACGAGATATATCAAACCAGCGAGGTTTTGATAGATCTGGGATAATCCTCGGATCAGTTTGATCCAAGGATACCCACGAAAAACCCAACAGTATGAAAGCATATTTTAGTTATATTACATTTGAATATTCTGAGTTATGGGTGAAATAGCAAGAAAAACCCCGAAATGGTATGATTTTATGTGTTTTGGTAGCATATTGGGTGTTAGATGTTGGACAGATTCTGTCAAAATGGTTGCATGTACTTTACACGACCCAAAAAGGGTTTTCTTGAACTTATTTCTTCATGAAATTTTTATTGGATGATATTTAAAGTGTTAGGGTTCAAACCCCACTGGATTGGTGCAAAAACACCAAGATTTGAACCCAAACCACCATAAAACATTTTTGTGTGCAACAGTGTTTGGTCAGAAACTTTGGTCAACTTCAAACTAGCATAGCTCATTGATTATTTATCTAAAGTACAATTTTCTTGATTCTAAACTCAAGTACTTTGAGTTAGCTTTCTAAAAAGTCCAAGATCATGTCATTTAGAGGAGTTTTGAGACTTCAACCAATGAGTTTGAGTTGGTGGTGTAGGCTGTCCTCTTATGGCAGATTACACATGCACCACTTGAAAAGGTCATATCTCTCTCAAAAACCATCCTTATGACATGAAACTTGTTTCAAAAGTTTGGTATATGTTTTAGCTAGAAAATCTCTTTGGAAATTCGTGATAAAGTGGTGTATAGAATTATTTATGAATAAAACAAGGACTAAAAGGTATTCTGGAAAGTAGGATGATACCACTGATTTTGTAAAAATGTTTAAAAATAGTAAAAATTCTCTAAAAATAATGAAACTTGGTGAATTTGTTCCTAACATTCCCTAAAACAAGGGGTAAAAATTTAAGGACTTGATATTGGAAGGACCTAAGTTCAAAATGGTAATTTTTGCAACCTAAAAACTATGGCAGATTCTGGAAATTGTCTAAGAATCCAAACTTTATAAATTTTAAACCTTCCAAAATGTGAGGAACACGCCAAAATGCTATAAGATGAATTTTTATTATTTGGGGCAATGTAAAATAATATAATGGCATTATATGGACATCGATGTGATTATGACTTAGGGACCGTTAAGCTTAGAACTTACGATAAACCTATTGTGTCTTTTAGGGTGAGAATAGTATCGGACCGGGACTTTACCGCACATCATCACTTACCGACCCGCATCAAACGCTCGAGGTGAGTATTCACAGCCCCACTTTTACCGTTTTTATACGTTTTGGGGTGAAAAGCATGATATGATTGAATGTATTTATGAAAATGTTATGAATTGAACTGATTCGAAATGAGCAAAATGGATTTAAATGAATTGAATTGAAATGAAACGTAAGTGAGTTAAATTTGATATGTTTAAAGCTTGATATAGTGAGATAAAAGGAAAAAAATGAATAAGTCCCCGAAGACTACTATTAACTCATAACAATGGGCCTAAAATACATGTGGATAGCGCTATTTGGATTGACATACCCACCTAGAACTGACGAGTGATAGGTGCACTGTATTGAACAAAACGTTCTACGCAAGTGGGATTTACTTCCACCGCTGGGGTAGATAGGGGCAAAGCATGTCATGAATTGGAAAGGATTGTAGTAACTCACTAATTATCTTGCGATTTACAAATCATCCGGAGAATTTACTCACTGTTGGTAGTGAATGAACGGATTCACTCTAACTGTATACGAAAACTTTAGCGAATGAACGGATTTGCTTTAGTTAAATTTTGAAAGTGTAGTGAATAAAAGATTCACTGAAAATGTCGTTGCATTTAAAATATTTTGTGCATATGAAAACCTGTGAACTCACCAACTCTTGTAGTTGACACTTGTTTATCATGCTTTTCAGGAAATCCGAAGGTTTGATAAGATTATTAAGGGAACTTTTGTATAACACCAGTCATGTCAATTCATATTTTGTTTAAATTTGTAAACCTGAATGATGGTTGGATTGTAATACTTGTAATACTGTGTAAACTCTTTTAAATTTTTGATATGAATGATTGGTGTGTTTTATTTCCTATCGCGATGAAATCTTGACTGTGGCACCTCGTGGTTCCGCTTTAGCGGGGTGTTACAGATTTGGTATCAGAGCCATAGGTTATAGAGAACATCGGTTTTTCATAAAAACCAAGTACTATAACCAACCTTTTCAAAAGAAATTAAAACCTTTAATTAAAAAGATTTCTAGGCATAGGAAAAATTTAAAAAAAAAAAAAATTCGTATGATTAGAATAGGTACTGTTCTGGTATATCATAGAAATGCGGAGCCTGATCACCTACGCATAGCCATGATAATAGTAGAATAAGACTTGTGAACTAACCATGCTGTTAAAAATTTAAAAGTCGAAACTTTCTGAGAATTTCCTGCAAAACATTTTTATTTTTGTGAGTTCGCATTAATATGTACAAGTTTTGAAAATATTTCTAAATTGATAACTAAAAATTTTTCTATCGCAGTTATCATGTCTCAGGAGACCGACCCGTCTGAGCACCAGTCCTTGGGGTCCCACAGACCCTCTAGGAGTCGGAGTGTCGCCACGCGTTCCCAGACCATCGACCGGGAACGTGACCCGTACAGCGACAGTGACGCTGACTCCCATCAGGTCCCCGTCCGGCCCGCCAGTCCGGCGCGACCTTACGGGCCTGAGACCCATTATGGCCTTAGGGGCAGGCGCACCGCTCGAAAGAGCGTGCCACTGCCTACCCGGATGACCTTCCGCATTCCCTCTGGGGATGGGGCGGGGCCATCACGGGTAAGGGGCCAGGGTGGGTCGTCATCATCGTCATCGTCGTCGTCGTCCTCGTCCTCGTCCTCTGCATCATCTGGATCTCCGCCGCCCTACCGTCCGTCGTCGCCGATAGCTAGAGTTGCCCGACCATCACCCGATGCCCGACCACCGCCTGTCGTCCGACCACCACCGATAGCACCGGTTCCTAGGCACCCACCAGTGGCCCGTGCCCCTGTCCTATGCCTGAGAGGCATGACCCCGCTCGAGCGTCAGGAGGTCGAGCGCTTAGCCCGGGGTCAGGACATCCACGAGCACATGATCGATCATCATGACCACATGATCGATTCCCTGATAGGTGTAGCCGGAGCGGATAGCCAGCAGCTATCCAGAGTCGTGGCCCTCCTGGGTCACACTATGGACTCGCTCGGTCACCTATACACCTTGGTGTATATGGTGATTGCTCTGGCTATCATCTTGTTCGTCTGGGCTATGTGGGGGGCTGGCTATTAGGAGATGGGATCTTATGCTGATTCATGTTTTGGGGCATGATGCCCAGTATTTGAACATTTATGACATTTGATATTTTGGATGACTGTAAAACCGTACGATTGTTTGGTTATTTTTGGGAAATGATATCGATGCTACTATGATATGGTTTGATATAAGTTGCATGTTATATTTGCATTTTTACGTATAAATGAAATGTTTAAATTATTATACATCTAATGACCTCGTTAGTTGATATAATAAGTTTAATAGGTTGCGTAAACACTATGGCTTGAATGAGTGGATAGTTAGTAAATTGCAAGAACTTAGATTTGCTAGCTCATCACTAAATGCCTTTATTATGGTTATGTTTTAGAAACATGCCTCCAAGAAGGGAAGATCCGGAACTTGCAAGACTCGTTTCGGAGCAAGTCATAGCCTCTCTTCCTAATATAATTAGCCAAGTGGCAGCTGGATTCAATGCGAATCAAAACCAAAATCACGAGCGTAGAGAAAGGGAATGTACGTACAAATCCTTCCGTAGCTGTAATCCTAAAGAATTCTTTGGAACCGAAGGAGCGGTTGGCCTGTTAACTTGGATAGAGGGCATGGAATCTGTCCTCCATATCAGCAAGTGTACGGAGGGAAATAAGGTACAGTATGCTGCCTGCTTGTTACAAGGACGAGCTCTAACTTGGTGGAACACTCAAATTCAGACCCGTGGACGTGAGGCAACCAATCAAATATCTTGGGAGGATTTCAAGAAGATGCTTAAGGATGAGTTTTGCCCGCGAAGTGAGATACAGAAACTAGAAGCGGAGTTGTGGCACCATGAGATGAAAGGAAATGATGTCACCACTTACACTACCCGATTCCATGAATTGGCTAAGCTAGTACCGCATCTGGTAACACCTGAACAGAACCGTGTAGATCGATACGTCTGGGGATTATCACCAGTAATCCGGGGAAATGTAACCGCAGCAGACCCGAAAACTCTGCAAGAGGCAGTGAATCTGGCAAATCGACTCACCAACAATGCAGTCCGATCAGGAACCTTTCTGAGTGATGGGGCGAAAGGAAAGAGGAAGATAGAGGAGTCTACCAAACCACAATTCAGGGGAAAGATGGGCAAGGATAGAAGAGTAACCAGGAGCTACGGATTGCAGACTCAGATGGCAGAAAGAGAGAGAGGAACGAATCAGAAGTGTGGCAAGTGCGGGAACCTTCATGGTGGGAGGTGTATTGTCTGTTCTAGATGTGGCAGGGGAGGCCATACTGACAAGGGCTGTAAGAAGGGAACTTGTTTTGAGTGTGGGAGCTTAAATCATTACCGGAATGATTGTCCCAAGTTGAATCAGAGACCCTACGCAAATCGGGTGCAGCCGGCAAACCAAGCAAACCAAGGAAACCGAGGACGACTAGCTCGAGGGAGAGCATTTGTGATTGGGGCAGAGGAAGCAAGGCAAAACCCCGACGTGGTTACAGGTACGTTTCTTCTCAACAACTATCCTGCTACTGTGCTTTTTGATTCCGGAGCAGATAGGAGCTTTGTATCGTTAGAATTCAGGCCTAAGATAAATAAAAAGTCACAGAATCTGAAAGAGGATCATATAATCGAATACTCCAACGGAGAATTAGTTAAGGCTGATAAGATAATCAGAAAATGCACACTAGAATTATCTGGAAAGGATTTTAGCATAGATTTGATCCCGATTAAGATAGGGAGTTTTGACATAATTGTTGGTATGGACTGGATGTCCAAGCATCGAGCAACAATATGTTGTGCTGAGAAGATAGTCGTGATAGCATTACCTGATGGAAGATTTCTTGAAGTGTATGGAGACAAGCCAAAGAGAGACATTAAGATCGTGTCTTTTATGAAAATGCGAAACCATCTACGAAAGGAGTTTGTAGCATTTATGGCGCACGTGGTAGATAAGAGTGCAAAAGAAAAGCAAATCCAGGATATTCCAATCGTGCGAGATTTTCCTGAGGTTTTCCCAGAAGAGTTACCAGGATTACCCCCGCAGCGACAAGTAGAGTTCCACATCGATATAATCCCTGGAGCAGGCCCTGTAGCAAGATCACCTTATCGTCTAGCACCATCCGAGATGCAGGAGCTGTCAAACCAACTTCAAGAACTGTTAGATAAGGGATTCATCCGACCCAGCTCTTCGCCCTGGGGAGCCCCTGTGCTGTTCGTCAAAAAGAAGGATGGATCATTTCGCATGTGCATTGACTATAGGGAACTGAACAAGATCACCATCAAGAACCGATACCCTCTTCCACGCATCGATGACCTATTCGATCAACTGCAAGGAGCAACGTACTTTCTCAAGATCGATCTTCGATCGGGATACCATCAAATGCGAGTTCGTGAGGAAGACATCGCAAAGACAGCGTTCAGAACTCGATATGGTCACTATGAGTTCTTAGTCATGCCTTTTGGATTGACGAACGCTCCAGCAGTGTTTATGGATCTAATGAACCGAGTGTGCCGACCTTACTTAGACAAGTTCGTAATTGTCTTCATAGACGATATCCTGATTTATTCGCAGAGCAAGGAGGATCATGAGCAACATCTGAGGCTGGTATTGGAATTACTAAAGGCTGAAAAGCTTTACGCCAAATTTTCGAAGTGCGAATTTTGGATCCGAGAAGTTCACTTCTTAGGTCACGTAGTGAACAAAGAAGGAATACACGTCGACCCAGCCAAGATCGAGGCCGTAAAGAAGTGGGAAGCCCCAAAGACCCCAACCGAAATTCGACAATTTCTCGGTTTGGCAGGTTATTACCGAAGATTCATCGCAAATTTTTCTAAGATTGCGCAGCCGTTGACAACCTTGACGCAAAAAGACAAGAAGTTCGTCTGGGAGAGAAACAAGAGGAAGCATTCCAATTACTCAAGCATAAGTTGTGCAATGCGCCCATTCTAGCGTTACCCGAAGGAACGGATAACTTTGTAGTGTATTGCGATGCTTCACATCAAGGCTTAGGATGTGTCTTGATGCAGAACGAGAAGGTCATTGCCTATGCATCCAGACAGTTGAAGGTCCACAAGAAGAACTACACCACTTACGACTTGGAACTCGGAGCAGTGGTGTTTGCCCTTAAGATTTGGAGACATTATCTGTACGGCACCAAATGCACTATCTTTACGGATCATAAGAGTCTTCAGCATATTCTGGACCAAAAGATGTTAAACATGAGGCAGAGAAGATGGGTGGAGTTGCTCAGTGACTATGATTGTGAGATCAAATACCACCCAGGGAAGGCGAGCGTAGTGGCTGATGCGCTAAGCAGAAAAGAAAGAGTGAAGCCTACAAGAGCGCGAGCCATGGGAGTTTTGGTCCAGACCAGTTTGAAAAGCCAGATATTGGAAGCTCAAAGGGAAGCCCTAATGACTGACAACATAAAGAAAGAAACCCTTCATGGCGTAGAAAAGGAATTCGAGAAGAAAGGGGATGGAGTATGTTATTTCAAGGGAAGAATTTGGATTCCAAGTGTGGAGCAGCTGAGGAAAATGATCATGGATGAAGCTCATCAATCAAAGTACTCGATACATCCAGGATCCGACAAAATGTACAAAGGACTGAAGGAGCATTACTGGTGGCCCGGTATGAAAAGAGATATCGCCACTTACGTGAGTAAATGCTTGACTTGCGCGAAGGTTAAAGCAGAGCATCAGAAACCGTCAGGACTTCTTCAGCAACCAGAAATCCCAGAGTGGAAATGGGAGCAGATATCGATGGACTTCGTGACTAAATTACCCAAGACCAAAAAGGGGCATGATACGATTTGGGTAATCGTTGATCGACTCACGAAATCAGCGCATTTCTTGCCAATAAAGGAGACTTATAGCATCGATAAGCTTGCACGGTTGTATGTCGATGAGGTTGTTATGCGACATGGAGTCCCGATATCGATCATCTCTGATAGGGATAGTAGATTCACCTCGCGATTTTGGCAATCGCTTCAGGCAACTTTAGGCACTCGTGTGGATCTAAGCACGGCTTATCATCCTCAAACCGACGGGCAAACTGAGAAAACCATTCAGACGTTAGAGGATATGCTACGTGCTTGCGTGATTGAATTTGGAGGTAGTTGGGACGATCATCTACCTTTAGTCGAGTTCTCCTACAACAACAGCTATCATGCCAGCATTCAGTGTGCGCCATACGAGGCACTGTATGGACGCAAGTGTATATCCCCACTTAATTGGTTGGAAGTGGGAGAGAATAAATTGTTTAGGCCGGATGTCGTGCAGGAGACCACCGACAAAATCAAAATGGTTCAAGAAAAGCTGAAAACGGCCAGAGATCGCCAGAAAAGTTATGCCGATAATCGGCGAAAGCCGTTGGAATTTCAAGTTGGTGACAAAGTGTTACTAAAGGTATCACCATGGAAAGGGCTAATAAGATTCGGAAAGAAAGGGAAGCTGAGCCCTCGTTTTGTTGGACCGTTTGAGGTCGTAGAAAGAATCGGACCCGTTGCCTATAGGTTGAACTTGCCTATAGAGCTGAGCTCTATTCATGACACGTTTCACGTGTCCAACCTGAAGAAATGTCTGTCAGAGGAGACAGTAATTCTGCCTTTGGATGAGATTCAAATTGATGGGAAACTGCGCGCCTCGGAAGAACCAATCGAGATTCTTGATCAAGAAACCAAACAACTCAGGCGCAGCAAAATACCAATCGTCAAGGTACGATGGAACTCTCGTCATGGACCTGAGTTCACTTGGGAACGGAAGGCTTTCATGAAAGACAAATACCCGCATCTCTTCACGAAAGATCGCTTGGGTACCAGCAAGAATTAAATTTCGGGACGAAATTTCTTTCAACCGGGGGTAAATGTGACAACCGTCAGTTCTGACCTCCAGGTTAATTTACGCGTTCAGTCACTCTGTAGCATTTCCGTAGGTTAGGAGTTAGTTAAATAAGTTTTTATGATGAAAATAGATTAGTTTGCGAGAAAAAGTAGGTTAAAATCCTAAGAGTTCCGAAAACTGCCCGAAAAAGCCCGAACCGGCCCGAAATCACCCGATAATCCTAAAATGCCAGAATTAAGATAATTTTTGGAAAATTAAGTTATAATTTTTAAATTATATGTAAAGTAACTTAGATAACCTAAAACCACTTTCGAAAAGTTAGAATTTGCGAAAAAACGACAAAAACCCGGTACCGCGTCGATTTAACAGTGTCAAATGTACACTGTTTTAAATAAAAAAAAATATATATATATATATGGATACTTCATTTTCCAAGGTGACTTTTGCTCATCTTTGGTATAAAAGGCATCATTACTTCATTTTCCAAACAAAAGGCATCATTACTTCATTTTCACTTTTGCTCATCTTTGGTAACAGTGTCAAGTGTACCGCGCCGGCCACCCCACTCCCCAAGGTGACTTTTGCTCATCTTTGGTATAAAAGGCATCATTACTTCATTTTCCAAACAAAATCTCATTTTCACTTTTCAAATCTTCTTCATCTCTCTCTAATTCTCTCTACTCTCTCACTAAACTCAGCCAAGAACACATCTTCAAGTCCAGATTTTTAAAGGTTTAAAAACCTATTTGAGATAAAGATTAGGTGTTCATCAAAGGTAAGCAAGGTTTAGATGATTTTACTTCGTTTTTAACTCCTTTGTGAGTTTTTCTTCTTCTTTTTCAAGGGTTTTAACCCCTTTTTGATTCAAGAAAGAAACTTGTGTTTGGGAAAGAGATTTAACCTTAGAAAATGTTGTATAACAATCTATGAAGGTAAAAATCAATGATTTCCCCATAAGAACACAAGAAATGAATCAAAAATCATTTAGATGATGATTTTGACCACCAAACTTGTGCTAAACTTCATCAATAGTTCATGCATGGGTTTGGATGGTATGAAAGCATATTTTAGTTATATTACATTTGAATATTCTGAGTTATGGGTGAAATAGCAAGAAAAACCCCGAAATGGTATGATTTTATGTGTTTTGGTAGCATATTGGGTGTTAGATGTTGGACAGATTCTGTCAAAATGGTTGCATGTACTTTACACGACCCAAAAAGGGTTTTCTTGAACTTATTTCTTCATGAAATTTTTATTGGATGATATTTAAAGTGTTAGGGTTCAAACCCCACTGGATTGGTGCAAAAACACCAAGATTTGAACCCAAACCACCATAAAACATTTTTGTGTGCAACAGTGTTTGGTCAGAAACTTTGGTCAACTTCAAACTAGCATAGCTCATTGATTATTTATCTAAAGTACAATTTTCTTGATTCTAAACTCAAGTACTTTGAGTTAGCTTTCTAAAAAGTCCAAGATCATGTCATTTAGAGGAGTTTTGAGACTTCAACCAATGAGTTTGAGTTGGTGGTGTAGGCTGTCCTCTTATGGCAGATTACACATGCACCACTTGAAAAGGTCATATCTCTCTCAAAAACCATCCTTATGACATGAAACTTGTTTCAAAAGTTTGGTATATGTTTTAGCTAGAAAATCTCTTTGGAAATTCGTGATAAAGTGGTGTATAGAATTATTTATGAATAAAACAAGGACTAAAAGGTATTCTGGAAAGTAGGATGATACCACTGATTTTGTAAAAATGTTTAAAAATAGTAAAAATTCTCTAAAAATAATGAAACTTGGTGAATTTGTTCCTAACATTCCCTAAAACAAGGGGTAAAAATTTAAGGACTTGATATTGGAAGGACCTAAGTTCAAAATGGTAATTTTTGCAACCTAAAAACTATGGCAGATTCTGGAAATTGTCTAAGAATCCAAACTTTATAAATTTTAAACCTTCCAAAATGTGAGGAACACACCAAAATGCTATAAGATGAATTTTTATTATTTGGGGCAATGTAAAATAATATAATGGCATTATATGGACATCGATGTGATTATGACTTAGGGACCGTTAAGCTTAGAACTTACGATAAACCTATTGTGTCTTTTAGGGTGAGAATAGTATCGGACCGGACTTTACCGCACATCATCACTTACCGACCCGCATCAAACGCTCGAGGTGAGTATTCACAGCCCCACTTTTACCGTTTTTATACGTTTTGGGGTGAAAAGCATGATATGATTGAATGTATTTATGAAAATGTTATGAATTGAACTGATTCGAAATGAGCAAAATGGATTTAAATGAATTGAATTGAAATGAAACGTAAGTGAGTTAAATTTGATATGTTTAAAGCTTGATATAGTGAGATAAAAGGAAAAAAATGAATAAGTCCCCGAAGACTACTATTAACTCATAACAATGGGCCTAAAATACATGTGGATAGCGCTATTTGGATTGACATACCCACCTAGAACTGACGAGTGATAGGTGCACTGTATTGAACAAAACGTTCTACGCAAGTGGGATTTACTTCCACCGCTGGGGTAGATAGGGGCAAAGCATGTCATGAATTGGAAAGGATTGTAGTAACTCACTAATTATCTTGCGATTTACAAATCATCCGGAGAATTTACTCACTGTTGGTAGTGAATGAACGGATTCACTCTAACTGTATACGAAAACTTTAGCGAATGAACGGATTTGCTTTAGTTAAATTTTGAAAGTGTAGTGAATAAAAGATTCACTGAAAATGTCGTTGCATTTAAAATATTTTGTGCATATGAAAACCTGTGAACTCACCAACTCTTGTAGTTGACACTTGTTTATCATGCTTTTCAGGAAATCCGAAGGTTTGATAAGATTATTAAGGGAACTTTTGTATAACACCAGTCATGTCAATTCATATTTTGTTTAAATTTGTAAACCTGAATGATGGTTGGATTGTAATACTTGTAATACTGTGTAAACTCTTTTAAATTTTTTATATGAATGATTGGTGTGTTTTATTTCCTATCGCGATGAAATCTTGACTGTGGCACCTCGTGGTTCCGCTTTAGCGGGGTGTTACATTTCTCCATCTCTCTCTCCCCTTTTGCAACCTCCTTTCACCATCTTCTCTCTTCTTCACCCACTTTTCAACCTAGGTTAAAACCCCCATCTTTCAACCTCTCTAACCTTGCTTAAGCTAGCTTGTGGGTGGCTCTCTTGCTGATTTGTGCTAATTTTCTTTGGTAGTTTCTTTTCTTTTTACTTTCTTGTCAAAATAATTGCTTTATGCTTGTTTAAATTTCTGAATTTCTTTACTTTTGCTTCCAATAAATTGTTAGCCTTAGTCCATTACTTGTGGGTGTATCTCTCACCCCTTTACACTTATTTGTTGGTTTCGGTTTGTCACTACCTCACACACGTACACAATGTCCAAGCGTGTCAAGACCACCGCCACTGGCAAAAAACGACCCGGAGGTGAAAAAGGTTCAACCTCTCGCTCCGAGCCCGAGCCCCAGCCCATCCCTGAACCTGTCCCTAGGCCAGACACCTTAGGGATTATTTTTAAAGACGATAACCAAGCCTCAATCTTTGAGCGATTGTACAGGCGTCCACTCACCCCCACGAAATTTGTGGACCGTCGTGCCTTAAATGCGCTAGGCGTTTCTGATGGGGTGCAAACCCTCCTAGGTAACATTGGGTTACCCGGCCTTTTCTCAGCTTATGCACAGACCTCCAGGCGTGTCACCCTTGAGTTTTTGTCCAGTTTCCGGTACAGTTTACAAAGCGAGAGGATGCGCTTTCGCGTAAACGGCCACGATTGCACCCTTACTTTTGATGATGTCAGGACTATCTTTGGATGTCCCAAGCTTGAGGGCATTGAATACCTTGGACCTAACGATGATTATGGTAGTGACAACTTTGACTCCACCGCCTTTTGGCAGCTAATTTCGGGTCGCCGTGAGAATTATCATTCTCAAGGTGCGAAGGCCACAAACGTCCGCCATCCGTGCCTTCGCATCGCCCATCGAGTCTTGACCACCACTCTCCTCGCGCATCACGATGCCGGGACCGTCTTAGCCTTTGAGCTCTATGTCCTTTTCTGCATGATTACACCTAATTCCCCACACCTCGACTTTGCGGCGTTCCTCGCCAATAAATTTGGTAAGGTTAGGGATGGGGATAGCGGAAAAATCACATGTGGTGGTTTAATCACTTACCTCATTCACAAATCCTCCATCCCGGTCGAATTCCCCGAAAATGCCGCCTTTATCGAAGGCGATGACACCCTTTCGATCGCCGCTTTGAAAAAGATGTGGATGCTCCGTCCTCAAGGTCCCGGCCGTTTTTCGTGGTTATATGGACCTAAGCTCACTCACCACTCCTTCCTCCCAAACCCCAATCGCACTAGAATCGCCGACGACACCGATTGGTCCTACCCACCCGATGTGGCGGAGGATCCGCAGGATGACATTCCACCTCAAGCACAACAACCACACGCTTACAACATCCCCCTCGGACTTCAATATCGTTACACAATTCAACAACCTAAACACCCGGGTGGATAACAACACGCAATCCATTTCCGACTTGCAACGGCACTTATTTGGGTACTTCGAGTACCGAGGTTACTACGGCCACCGGGACGCTCCCGGCGGCTCCGGACAGTAGGCTTTTCTTCTTTTATTTTACCTTTGCATTTTTAGGTTGCATTTAGGTAGTTGCATTTCATGCATTCATGCATTCCACTTCAAGCATTGAGGACAATGCTTCTTTTTGCTTGTGGGTGGCGTTTAGGTCTTGTTTTCATTTGTGTCCTCTTTGTTTTGTGTTTGTATATACTTTCCCCTTCTAAAAAAAAAAGATTTGCCTTCTAATTTATCTTTGATCTATCTCCGCAATATTGAGACTTATAGTTACTAGCTCTCTTTAAGTACAAATGGACAACTAGGCCCTCTAGTATACCCTTGCAATCTATTACCTTTAGTGAAGACTACCATAAGATAGGATGCCTCTTTGCCTTAGTTTGTCACTAACGCGTATCGACCCACTTAACATTATTTGTTGCCTTAGGACTAGCTTGATCATCGTAGTCCCCCTTATTGAGCCGTGACTACTTGGATAGAATAGAACCGTAAGAGTTTGGGCTTTGGATTGACACATCTATAATCAATCCCATCTCTTTTCTTGTGTGTTACCTCCCATCAAGGTGCGACTTTAGGTTTTTGACGTAGCTCTCGTTTAGAATAATTTTAGGTTGCATAGAGGCCATTCTTTCTATATACCCTTGAAAAAAAAATTTATACATTTATTTTCCATTTGATTACCCCTTTTGAGCCTAATAAACCACAACCTTTCTCTTCCCCCCCCCCAACACCCTTTAACCCCCGAATTGGTTGCACACTTAGAGTTAAGGTCCGAAATTCTTTGGATTGGGCATTTTGCAATTGTAGTTGCATCAATCAAACCCCTAAAACAAGCATAGCTTGTGGGTGCCAAAAAAAAAGGAAAAGAGAAAAAGAAAAAGAAAAAAAATATATATAATAATAGGTCAACTTTTTAGCCTTAGTCCGTCATGAATTAGGAATTAACCCGTGTGCACATAATGATATAAAAAAAAAGAATAAATTTCAAAACCCGTAACCCTCTCGTATAGGCCCTTATCACTCCCGAATCACCTTACCCCCTAGCCTAACCCAAAGACCTCATTTTATGCAACTTATTAGGATTTTTAGACTTGAGAGTTACTTCAAACGCGTCAAAAGCGCATTTCTTGATTGGAATGGACTCGAGCGCATACACCGTCCTATAAACACACTTGAGTGAATTGAGCGAGACCGCGAGTACCTATCCGAGTACGATCACTATCCTCGAGTTCGCCAATACGGCGGTTGGCGGCTTCCAACTGCGCTTCCCGATCTGCTAACTGTGCATCCCGGACGGCTATCAGTTCCTCCGCTCGCTTGAGTTTCGCCGTGAGCTTGTCGTTCTGAGTGGTGAGCGAGGAGACTGCCATGTTGAATTCGGCTTCGAGAACGTAGCCCGGAATGGCACCTTCAGTAGTAGGTTGTGGAGGTTGCAGGCGGAGAAGTGGCTCGGTACGACGAGGAGGAGCCACGATTGATGTACTGAGTTGTAGACTTGCTTTTGCTTGCGTCGTAGTCACATTGCTTCTCTGTTCGACGCGAGATCAAAGTCTGATCTTCCTTGCTCGTTGAAGCACTGTTTTGCCTTTTCCTCATCCCTATGACTTTCTAGTTTCTTTCCTTTCTGTTGTCACATCTTTTCCGTTTTTACCTCTTTTATGCTATTTTAGTTTTCTTAGTTTTCTTTCTTCTAGTTTTTCGCATCTTTTCTTTGTTTTACTTAGTTTTAGTTTTAAATTTCGCTAATGTGTTTACTGTGCGTTAACCTGATCGAGTGAACTTCATTTAAAGATGCGCGGATGGTGTGTGAGGAGTGACAACAAGATCGGGAAATGGATGGAGAAGAAGCCAAGCAAGGAGAGGACGGTGAAATCAAGCTCGAATGCCCCTTGAGAGGAGAACCAGAACAAATCAAGAAAAACGAAGCAGCTCGACTTGAAGGAGCGGACCGCTAGCCTTGGCTACTTATGCGGCCAGCTAGGGTGGTGCTGATGCTGCTGTACTTTTTCCCTTCGGGGGTATTTCGGTCATTTTGTACTTGGTTTAAATACGCTTTTTGCCCTAGTTTTCAGGACAACTTTCAGTAGCCGCATTTTATCTTACCTTTTTGGGAATTTTGGGAATTTGAACCTAGAAGAGAGGTTGGGGAGAAGGATTAAGAGCTCTATGGTTGATTTCTTGCCTAAGAGATGATGGATTGATTCATTCTTGAAGAAGATCTACATTTTGGTAGCAATCGTATCTCTTTTTCCCTATTCTCAACCTCCTATTGCTATCTTATTGCTTTTAATTTCTTGTTTATGGATATTTGGTGCTAGTTAATGATATTTTCTGCAACTTTTGGTTGAATCCATTGATTTTCTGCACTATTGTATAGATTTACTGCACTTTTAGCTTTGGGTTGTTCATTTTCTGCATCTTAGATTGATAAATGGTTAGATTCATTGCTTATCTTTGTTATTTCTCACTTTAGGATTAGCTAATTTGGGTATTGTCTATTCTTATTGAAGGTTTACTTTATGGTTGAACTAGTTTTTGAATTTATTAGGTTTATTGTCATTTCTAGCATAATGGTCAATGTTCTTGATTTTGATTGGATTTGGGTTATGTGTAGATTTACCTTCAAGTTTCGTTTTCGTTGTTTTAGCGTAGTTTAGATTGTTCATTCGATCATTAGGTGTAATGAGTGTCGTATGATTTCAATCTAGGTCGAATCGATTGGGTTGTTTTTCAATGGTTTTTCAACAAACGCCCCTTTTGGTGAAATCATCTGACGGAAGTTAGTGATTTCACCTAAGTCGTGAGTTTTAAATTGTTTTTGTTCTAGTGTTGATTGAATGGAAGTTCGATCTCTACTTGATAAATTAGTTCGAAATTGGTCTCTTACCATGGAAATAGGTGCTTGATCAATTGGGACTTTTATTGAGCAACCGTTCTTACACGGGAATTGGTATGGAAATAACCAATCTCCGTCGAGAATGATCCTTTTAGCCTCGGAAGGGGGAATTGGATTCTTTTGTGCTCAATAATCCCACTTGAGAAGATTCAACGCGACGCTCATCACCCCTTATGATTGGTGTTCTTAGTTTCCCGTAGTTAAGTGTCCCCTAGGTTTATAGTTTTGATTGTTCTAGGTTTTAATTAATCGTTTGCTAGATTTTGATCCTCGTTGTTATTATTTGGTTAATTTAGCTATTTGATTACTTAGGTCGTTGTTAGTTATCTAGATTAATTGTAATTAGTTTCAATTCTCGCCTAGTTTAAACAACAATCTTTGAAAACTGATTTCGCACGACTAGCTACGCTAGAGGTGTAATCCCATGCTTAGTCCATTGCCTCCCCGTGTTCGACCCGTATGCTACGACACCGTACGCTTGCGGTATTTTCTTTTGAAAAATAAGGCTTAGTTTTGTGAATTAAAACGACACATTTTGAGTGAAACAAGTTTTTGGCGCCGCTGCCGGGGAGGCGACTAGATTGACAAGGGATATGACTTTTAGCATGTTGGGACGTGTTTTCTCATCTGTTCTAACTCGTTTTTGGTCATTTCTAAAAAAAAAAAGGGAAGTAATAAAATTTCTGCACAGAGGCTAGCGGCCGCTAGCCATTTGCTCTCGCGGCCGCTAGCACTTTTGAGTTTAGGGTCTGTTTGTCCCTTATTTTTGTTCGCGGCCGTTAACCGAGGCTAGCGGCCGCTAGCCGTTTGCTCTCGCGGCCGCTAGGCCCCTGTTCCCTTTCCTTTCATGCTTCTTTGTTTCATATGCATACTTGTTTGTTTCCCGCTCGTTCTTTGACCTTTTTGTTCGATGTGTCTCCAGTTAGTCAAGGTTTATGATTAGGCGATCTCACGTGAAGAAGAAGTTACTCTTTGAACCCGAGATCGAGGCACATTGTCGACGGCAAAACGCGGAACGTGCAAGAAAGTTAAAGGAAGCAAGGATGGCTGATCAACGGACGCTTAAGGATTTCATTCAACCTCGCTTTAGCAACACCTCATGCATTGCGAGGCCCGCCAACCAAACCGCCAATAATTTCGAGATAAAGACGAGTTTGATCAACTTCATCATGATCGACCGTTTTTCGGGTACACCAATGGAGAATCCTTCAAAGCACCTCAACTCCTTCATTGAGAAATGCGGCACTCTAAAGATTAATGGCTTGGATGAAGAAGCTATTCGGCTCAAACTCTTCCCCTTCTCCTTGAAGGATGCCGCTAAGGAGTGGTTAGAGGGTCATGACCCGGACTTCTTCACATCTTGGGAGGGCCTTGCGAAGGCGTTCGTTACTCGATTCTTTTCACCGGGAAAGACCGCTAACCTCACGAAGGCAATCACTAATTTTACTCAAGGCGGCACCGAGGAATTGTACGAGGCTTGGGAAAGGTTCAAAAGTCTCCAACGGCAGTGTCCTCATCACGGTATAGAGGATTGGAGGCTAATCCAACTCTTTTATAACGGATTGAGATCGGACGCACGCTTTGCCATTGACTTTTCGGCCGGGGGAACCATTATGACAAAGACTCCCGCTTTTCTTAAGAATCTCATCGAAAATCTGGCCATCAATCATTACCAATGGCCCAACGAGCGCGCGGTTCATCCAAAAGGACCTTCTTCTTCCGATTCCGACACAATGGCTTCTATCGTGGCAAAGATCAACAACATGAGTGCGTCATTCGATGATAAGTTAGCACAACTTGCAAGAGCCCCTCATCAACAATATCAAGAGCCGCCGAACATTTGTGTCGTTTGTGGTGTGCAAGGTCACGACTCCAATGCGTGCCTGGCCACCATGAATTGTACAATGGAGGAAATGAATGCCTTGCAACTCCAACCTCGTGGGCAATATCGAGTTAATGACCCCTTTTCTCAAACGTACAATCCCGGTTGGCGCAACCACCCACACCTCTCCTATAAAAATAACCAACCACAACCACAACACCATCAACAAAACCATCAACCCCCTCCTCAATACCAACCTCAACCACCTCCCCCTCCACCTCCGCAACAACAATATCAACTACCACCTCAACAACCATATCAACCTCCACCTCTACCTCCACCACCCCAACCACAATACCAACAACCTCAACCCGAAAACTTCCAAACCCGCCCTCCTCTTCCTAACACCCCACTCCAACCACACCCGCCAAGATCCTACTTGGAAACTCTCCTCGAAACCTCTATCCTTCAACAAGGTCATAAGAATGACTTCTTCAACAATTCACTGCAGCAAGTAAATACCCGCCTTGAAGCGATGACCTCCCATAACAAAATCATCGAAACCCAAATATCCCAATTGGCCCAACAAATAGCCAATTCGGCGAGACCGCAAGGGCAATTGCCGGGCCAACCCGAGCCCAATCCGAGGGCTCAAATGAACGCTATTGTATTGAGAGACGGGAAGATTTTGAAGGAAGTCGAGAGAAAGACAAGAGGCTTGATTCCGAGTGGTGGTGATAAAGGCAAGGAAAAGGGTAGCGATGGTGAAAAGGTGGCTCAAGGCGATGATGATTCGGTTGAGGAAATGGGTAAGGAGTCCACCCAAGTTCCTACTCAAACTCGGGTTCCGAACGTTCCATACCCGGCCCGGTTGGCCAAAGCGAAGTTAGAGGCCAAACTTGGTAAGTTCTTGGAGATGATGCGACAGTTGCACATCACAATCCCATTCATGGACGCGATAACCGAGATCCCGACCTACGCAAAGTTCCTTGAGGACCTCATTTCGACAAAAAGACGAAGTAGAGTCATCTTATCCGAGGAGTGTAGCGCGCTCATCACTACCGTTTGTCCCGTCAAACTCGGGGACCCCGGTAGTTTCTCGATCCCGTGCTCTATTAGCGGAATATCCATCCATCGGGCCCTATGTGATTTGGGGGCGAGCGTGAGCCTTATGCCTTTGACAATTGCGAGCAAGGTTCAAAGGGGGGAGTTGAAGGCCACAAACATCTCTTTGCAACTCGCGGATCGCTCGATTAAATATCCCGTGGGCATTTTGGAAGACTTACCGTTGCAAGTCGGGAATTTTATCATTCCATGCGATTTCGTAGTTTTGGAGATGGTGGAAGACGTCAACACTCCCATCATTCTAGGCCGCCCGTTCCTTGCTACCGCGGGGGCCATTATTGACGTCAAAAACGGTAAACTTTCGTTGAACGTGGGAAGGGAGAAGGTGGAATTCGAGTTGAGGAAGTCGATGGGTTTGCCTTCCTCCATGGATGATGTGCAAATAGCCGACGCCTTAGAGACCGTATTTTCTGAAGAGCTATTGGTTGATGATGGTGATGCGCGGATGATTGAAGAGACCTTTGATGCGAGTGCGCCTTTCGAGAAGAAGATACCAACCGAGCGCCTTTCGGACATCCCGAACGATGAGGTTGAGACATCGCCGAAGGTAGATCTTAAACCCCTCCCTCCTAATCTGAAATATGCTTTTCTAGGTGCCGATAATACTTATCCTGTTATTGTTAATGCTTTGCTGTCCGATATTGAACTAGATAAGTTATTATGTGTGCTTAGGAAATATAGAAGTGTGTTGGCCTATTCCATTGACGATATCAAGGGGATTAGCCCCTCGTTTTGTACCCATAGGATCTTACTTAGCGACGAGCACGCGACCTCCATTGAGCCCAACGTAGGTTAAACCCTAACATGAAAGAAGTAGTGAAAAAAGAGTTTTGAAACTACTTAAATCGGGAATCATCTACCCTATCTCCGATAGTTCGTGGGTGAGCCCGGTTCAAGTAGTCCCTAAAAAAGGGGGCATGACCATCGTTAACAATGACAAGGGAGAGTTGATTTCGACTCGACCGGTCACCGGGTGGCGGATGTGCATTGACTATAGAAAACTCAATTTAGCCACCCGGAAGGACCACTTCCCTTTGCCTTTCATAGATCAAATTCTAGAACGCCTTGCTAATCATTCATATTTTTGTTACTTAGACGGGTATTCGGGATTTTTGCAAATTCCGGTCCATCCGAACGACCAAGAAAAAACAACGTTTACATGTCCATACGGCACGTTTGCCTATCGGCGTATGCCGTTTGGACTATGTAACGCGCCGGCCACCTTTCAAAGGTGCATGATGGCAATTTTCTAAAATTTCATCGAAAAATCAATGGAGGTTTTTATGGAAGATTTCTCGGTACACGGATCGGATTTTGACGATTGTCTCGTTAACCTTTCTAAAATTTTGCTTCGGTGCCAAGAAGTGCACCTCGTCCTTAATTGGGAGAAGTGCCACTTCATGGTCACCGAAGGAGTCGTTCTAGGCCATGTTGTGTCGAGTCGTGGAATTGAAGTTGACCGGGCTAAAATCTCGATCATTGAGGGACTACCACCCCCGACGAACGTCAAAGGGGTGCGTAGTTTTCTCGGGCATGCCGGTTTTTACCGGCGTTTCATCAAAGACTTTTCAAAAATAGCCCGCCCTTTGACCGAGCTTTTAGCCAAGGACACTCCCTTTGTCTTTAATGATGCATGCCTTCATGCTTTCGAGCGCCTTAAAAAAGAATTGACTTCAGCCCCAATCATTCAACCGCCCGATTGGTCGCTCCCCTTCGAACTAATGTGTGATGCGAGCGACCATGCCGTAGGAGCCGTGTTAGGACAAAGAAAAGACGGTAGGTTGCATGCTATACATTACGCTAGTAAGACCCTAGACCCGGCCCAACTTAATTACTCGACTACGGAAAAAGAGCTCCTAGCGGTTGTCTATGCCATCGAGAAATTTAGGACGTATCTTGTAGGATCTAAGGTTGTCGTCTACTCCGATCACGCTGCACTTAGACATTTGATGAGTAAGAAAGACGCTAAGCCTAGATTGATTAGATGGATTTTACTCCTACAAGAGTTCGACCTAGAAATCAAGGATAAGCCCGGATCCGAGAACTCCGTAGCCGACCACCTTTCGCGTTTAGAATTAGGTTCCTCCCCTTCTTTTCCCCCAATCAATAATTCTCTTCCCGATGATCAACTCCTTTCCGTTTCTTCTAGCGACTCGCCTTGGTATGCCGATTTCGTCAATTTTCTTGCATGCGGTATCGTCCCCCATGACCTTAGTTCGCACCAACGTAAGAAGTTCCTTCACGACGTTAGGTATTACTTTTGGGACGACCCATTCCTTTACCGGTCTTGTGCCGATTCAATCATCCGTCGATGTATCCCGAGTGAAGAAACCGAATCGGTTCTAGCACATTGTCACACCTTACCTTGCGGGGGACATGCGGGTACGGGTAAGACGGTTGCTAAGGTTCTTCACTCCGGATTCTTTTGGCCCACTCTTTTCCGAGATGCCAATAAGTTCGTTAAGAACTGTGATCGGTGTCAACGTTCGGGCAATATTTCGAGACGTCATGAGATGCCCCTCAATTACATCCTTGAAGTTGAGTTATTCGATGTTTGGGGCATCGATTTTATGGGTCCATTCCCTTCGAGCTACTCGAATCGCTATATCCTCGTAGCCGTAGATTATGTGTCTAAGTGGGTGGAGGCCATCGCTTCCCCACCAATGATGCTCGTGTCGTTTCAAAGTTCCTTAAGCGTCAAATTTTTCCGCGTTTCGGTGTACCTAGGGTGATCATTAGTGATGGTGGAAGTCATTTCATCGAGTCAAAATTTGAGTCTCTTTTGAAAAAGTACGGTGTTCAACACCGGGTTGGACTCGCTTACCACCCCCAAACGAGTGGTCAAGTCGAGATTTCTAACCGGGAGCTTAAGTCCATTCTTGAGAAGAACGTTGCGGCTTCAAGGAAAGATTGGGCCATAAAGCTCGATGACGCGCTTTGGGCCTATAGAACCGCTTTTAAAACGCCTATCGAGACATCCCCTTTTCGTTTAGTTTATGGCAAGGCGTGTCATCTTCCGGTTGAACTTGAACACCGGGCTTTTTGGGCCGTTAAAGCTTTGAATTTTGATTACAAGGACGCGGCGGAACGTCGACTCCTACAAGTCAATGAACTCGATGAAATACGCCTCGATGCGTATGAGAGCTCGCGTGTCTTCAAGGAGAAGACTAAGAGGTGGCACGATAACCGAATTTTGCGTCGAAAGTTCCGGGAAGGTGGTCTCGTTTTATTGTACAACTCTCGTTTAAAACTATTTCCCGGAAAACTCCGCTCTCGGTGGTCGGGCCCCTTTACCGTCGTTCGAGTTTTTCCTTACGGGGCCGTCGAGGTAGCTTGCGAGTCCCGAACCTTCAAGGTTAACGGACAGCGGCTTAAGCACTATCGAGCCGGTACGCCAATACCGGGCCCCGTTTCCTTTCTGTTACCCGAGCCTTCGCAACGCGGTGGGCAATAAGGCCACTCCTTTGGCCTTCCACCCCCGCGAAAATCCCATCCTCCTCTTTGAACAATTCTTCGTCAAACTCGCGACTAGAAACGAGCCATTCTTTCCCCCAACCATAATTCTTAGAAAAAAAAGGGCTAGCGGCCGCTAGCCAGGTGTTCTCGCGGCCGCTAGTGTTTTCCCTCAAACCTTCTGTTTCACCCAAATTTTGGTTCGCGACCGCTAAGTTAAAAAAAAAAAAAAAAAAAAAGAGCTAGCGACCGCTAGCTAGTTGCTCTCGCGGCCGCTAGCTGTGCTCGGTTTTGCTTCTGTTTCTCCTTCTTTTTTGTTCGCGGCCGCTAAGGATATTTAAAAAAAACAAATTAATGAAGCTAGCGACCGCTAGCCGGTTGCTCTAGCGGCCGCTAGCGGCGCTGTTCTTCCCTTTTCCAGCTTTTAAAACCCTAGAAACCGCCCCCCTTCCTCACTTTCTCTTTTTCTCTCTTCTCCTCTTCCCTCTCTTGCTGCAGCCGCCAACCACCATACACACCACCTTCTACCACCGATTTTTGCCGGATTCCACCATAAACCTCCACCATTCTTCACTATTTCACTTTCTCCATCTCTCTCTCCCCTTTTGCAACCTCCTTTCACCATCTTCTCTCTTCTTCACCCACTTTTCAACCTAGGTTAAAACCCCCATCTTTCAACCTCTCTAACCTTGCTTAAGCTAGCTTGTGGGTGGCTCTCTTGCTGATTTGTGCTAATTTTTTTGGTAGTTTCTTTTCTTTTTACTTTCTTGTCAAAATAATTGCTTTATGCTTGTTTAAATTTCTGAATTTCTTTACTTTTGCTTCCAATAAATTGTTAGCCTTAGTCCATTACTTGTGGGTGTATCTCTCACCCCTTTACACTTATTTGTTGGTTTCGGTTTGTCACTACCTCACACACGTACACAATGTCCAAGCGTGTCAAGACCACCGCCACTGGCAAAAAACGACCCGGAGGTGAAAAAGGTTCAACCTCTCGCTCCGAGCCCGAGCCCCAGCCCATCCCTGAACCTGTCCCTAGGCCAGACACCTTAGGGATTATTTTTAAAGACGATAACCAAGCCTCAATCTTTGAGCGATTGTACAGGCGTCCACTCACCCCCACGAAATTTGTGGACCGTCGTGCCTTAAATGCGCTAGGCGTTTCTGATGGGGTGCAAACCCTCCTAGGTAACATTGGGTTACCCGGCCTTTTCTCAGCTTATGCACAGACCTCCAGGCGTGTCACCCTTGAGTTTTTGTCCAGTTTCCGGTACAGTTTACAAAGCGAGAGGATGCGCTTTCGCGTAAACGGCCACGATTGCACCCTTACTTTTGATGATGTCAGGACTATCTTTGGATGTCCCAAGCTTGAGGGCATTGAATACCTTGGACCTAACGATGATTATGGTAGTGACAACTTTGACTCCACCGCCTTTTGGCAGCTAATTTCGGGTCGCCGTGAGAATTATCATTCTCAAGGTGCGAAGGCCACAAACGTCCGCCATCCGTGCCTTCGCATCGCCCATCGAGTCTTGACCACCACTCTCCTCGCGCATCACGATGCCGGGACCGTCTTAGCCTTTGAGCTCTATGTCCTTTTCTGCATGATTACACCTAATTCCCCACACCTCGACTTTGCGGCGTTCCTCGCCAATAAATTTGGTAAGGTTAGGGATGGGGATAGCGGAAAAATCACATGTGGTGGTTTAATCACTTACCTCATTCACAAATCCTCCATCCCGGTCGAATTCCCCGAAAATGCCGCCTTTATCGAAGGCGATGACACCCTTTCGATCGCCGCTTTGAAAAAGATGTGGATGCTCCGTCCTCAAGGTCCCGGCCGTTTTTCGTGGTTATATGGACCTAAGCTCACTCACCACTCCTTCCTCCCAAACCCCAATCGCACTAGAATCGCCGACGACACCGATTGGTCCTACCCACCCGATGTGGCGGAGGATCCGCAGGATGACATTCCACCTCAAGCACAACAACCACACGCTTACAACATCCCCCTCGGATTTCAATATCGTTACACAATTCAACAACCTAAACACCCGGGTGGATAACAACACGCAATCCATTTCCGACTTGCAACGGCACTTATTTGGGTACTTCGAGTACCGAGGTTACTACGGCCACCGGGACGCTCCCGGCGGCTCCGGACAGTAGGCTTTTCTTCTTTTATTTTACCTTTGCATTTTTAGGTTGCATTTAGGTAGTTGCATTTCATGCATTCATGCATTCCACTTCAAGCATTGAGGACAATGCTTCTTTTTGCTTGTGGGTGGCGTTTAGGTCTTGTTTTCATTTGTGTCCTCTTTGTTTTGTGTTTGTATATGCTTTCCCCTTCTAAAAAAAAAAAGATTTGCCTTCTAATTTATCTTTGATCTATCTCCGCAATATTGAGACTTATAGTTACTAGCTCTCTTTAAGTACAAATGGACAACTAGGCCCTCTAGTATACCCTTGCAATCTATTACCTTTAGTGAAGACTACCATAAGATAGGATGCCTCTTTGCCTTAGTTTGTCACTAACGCGTATCGACCCACTTAACATTATTTGTTGCCTTAGGACTAGCTTGATCATCGTAGTCCCCCTTATTGAGCCGTGACTACTTGGATAGAATATAACCGTAAGAGTTTGGGCTTTGGATTGACACATCTATAATCAATCCCATCTCTTTTCTTGTGTGTTACCTCCCATCAAGGTGCGACTTTAGGTTTTTGACGTAGCTCTCGTTTAGAATAATTTTAGGTTGCATAGAGGCCATTCTTTCTATATACCCTTGAAAAAAAAATTTATACATTTATTTTCCATTTGATTACCCCTTTTGAGCCTAATAAACCACAACCTTTCTCTTCCCCCCCCAACACCCTTTAACCCCCGAATTGGTTGCACACTTAGAGTTAAGGTCCGAAATTCTTTGGATTGGGCATTTTGCAATTGTAGTTGCATCAATCAAACCCCTAAAACAAGCATAGCTTGTGGGTGCCAAAAAAAAAAGGAAAAGAGAAAAAGAAAAAGAAAAAAAAAATATAATAAATAGGTCAACTTTTTAGCCTTAGTCCGTCATGAATTAGGAATTAACCCGTGTGCACATAATGATATAAAAAGAAAAGAATAAATTTCAAAACCCGTAACCCTCTCGTATAGGCCCTTATCACTCCCGAATCACCTTACCCCCTAGCCTAACCCAAAGACCTCATTTTATGCAACTTATTAGGATTTTTAGACTTGAGAGTTACTTCAAACGCGTCAAAAGCGCATTTCTTGATTGGAATGGACTCGAGCGCATACACCGTCCTATAAACACACTTGAGTGAATTGAGCGAGACCGCGAGTACCTATCCGAGTACGATCACTATCCTCGAGTTCGCCAATACGGCGGTTGGCGGCTTCCAACTGCGCTTCCCGATCTGCTAACTGTGCATCCCGGACGGCTAGCAGTTCCTCCGCTCGCTTGAGTTTCGCCGTGAGCTTGTCGTTCTGAGTGGTGAGCGAGGAGACTGCCATGTTGAATTCGGCTTCGAGAACGTAGCCCGGAATGGCACCTTCAGCAGTAGGTTGTGGAGGTTGCAGGCGGAGAAGTGGCTCGGTACGACGAGGAGGAGCCACGGATTGATGTACTTGAGGCTCTGTAGACTTGCCTTTTGCTTGCCGTCGTAGCTCTAGCAGTTTTTCCTCTCGTTCGGCATCGCGAGACTTCAAAGTCTCGACTCTCCTCTTTGCTCGTTGAAGCACTCTGTTTGCACGTTTTTATCCTCATCCCTTATGCATTTTTTTCTTAGTTTTCTTTCCTTTCTAGTTTTTCATGCACTTTTCTTTACGTTTTTACTTATTTTTATTTTTTAAATCGCCAAATTTGTCCCTTGGCGTTTAACCTTGTTTCTTGAGTATTTTTCTTTTTATATTGCGCGTGATGGTGTTTCGAGGGAGGTGCGAACAAGAGGGGGAAATGGGAATTGGAGAAGACCGAGGGGAGGTTTGGACGGTGAAATCAAGGGAGATGGGGCCCTTGAAGATGGAGGAAAAAAGCAAGAAAGGGAAAGAAGGGAAGCAACTCGAACCCCCCATGAGAAAGAGAACCGGACCGAAATCAAAAAACCCCGGGGCTGACTTAAGGCTAGGGCCCGCTAGCCATTTGCCTAGCGGGCCGCTAGGGTTGCTGATGCTGCTGTACTTTTTCCCCTTTGGGGGTATTTTGGTCATTTTGTACTTGGTTTAAAAACCTTTTTTTCCCTATTTTCAGGACAACTTTCAGTAGCCGCATTTTATCTTACCTTTTTGGGGAATTTTTTGGGAAATTTTAACCTAAAGAAGGTTGGGGGAAGGATTAAAGCCTATGGTTTATTTCTTGCCTAAGAGAGATGGATTGATTCATTCTTGAAGAAGATCTACATTTTGGTACAATCGTATCCTTTTTTCCCATTCTCAACCTCCTATTTTCTATCTTTTTTGCTTTTTAATTTCTTGTTTATGGATATTTGGTGCTAGTTAATGATATTTTTCTCAAATTTTGGTTGAATCCATTGATTTTCTGCACTATTGTATAGATTTACTGCCTTTTAGCTTTTGGGGGGTTCATTTTCTCACTTAGATTGAAAATGGTTTGATTTATTGCTTTCTTTG
>JARYMX010000156.1:0-61447 GCA_030169165.1 Centaurea solstitialis
GCTAAAACAGTCATCTGTTTTTTGATGTTTTTGGTAAAAATATTAGAGTAAACTTGTTTTGTGCATGTGGTTTGCTGAAAATTGTTGTTTTTGTTCTTCTATTTTAAAAATTATGGTTTTGGTTTTAGTGGTTTATAATTTGGGGTTGTTTGGGATTGATTATTTAAAATGTTTCTCTCTTTATTAAGTTTTAAAACAATAAATAAGCAAAAAACAGGTATGTAAATTGGGAAAAAGAATTAGCTAGTTGGAAAAGCTAATAAGGAGTTTTGATAATTATTTTGAGGTCTAAAAATGTTTTTGGTTAAAAGTGTTTTATTGACTTATGATGATAGAAAGAAAAGTTTTAAAAAAGGTATTTTGAAAAGTTTTATGGTGGTAAAAGACAATAAATCAATGACTTTACTTTCAAGTTTCTGAAGACTTTCTGGGACCTCATCAAGGATGACTTAATCTCTGCTATTAAGTCTTTTGAACATGGCAGTGATCTTATTTCGAGCAGCAACTTTTCATTTATCTGTCTTATTCCTAAAGTGGATCCCCTGTCTCCCTCGTGGATTATAGGCCAATTTCTCTAATTAGTTGTCTGTGCAGGGTCATCTCTAATGTTCTCGTTAATCGCCTAAAGGCTGTCATAAATTCAGTTGTGAGCAATGTGCAGACGGCTTACATCAAGGGATGATCCATTTTGGATGGCCCTCTGATTGTTAGTGAAATCTTGGCATGGGCAAAAAAATCCAAAAAAGACTTAATGGTGCTAAAAGTTGACTTGGACAAGGCTTTTGATTCGGTTAAATGGGAGTTTATCGATGACGTTCTCACTCAAATGAACTTTGGATTAAAGTGGAGATCGTGGATTCGTAGCTGCCTCAACTCCTCTCTGATCTCTATCCTCTTAAATGGCTCATCTTCCATGGAATTCAAACCTCAAATTGGAGTAAGGCAAGGCGACCCACTTGCTCATTTCCTCTTCATTCTTGCAGCGTAAGGTCTGCACGTTGCAATGACGGAAGCTTTGGGAAAAGGTATTTATAAAGGCATTCACCTCCCGAATGGAGGACCGGTAATCTCTCATCTGCAATACGCAGATGACGCTATTTTTCTCGGAGAATGGTCCAGGTTTAACATCATAAATCTTCTAAGAATTTTAAGATGCTTTCACTTGTCTTCTAGCCTTCGCATCAACTGGAATAAAAGCAACATCATTGGCATAGGGGTTGAAAATGCAGATATTGCAGCAGCAGCAAACTTAATTAATTGTAAGGTTGGCTCTCTTCCTTTGTATTACCTTGGTCTTCCTATAGGAGTCAGAATGAATCGTCAAGAAGAACACTGGGCTCCTATCATGTCCAAGTTTCAAAGCAAATTGTCCAAATGGAAAGCTCTTACGTTATCTGCTAGTGGCAGACTTATGTAAGTCAGTCCTTGGAAGTTTGAGTCCGTACTACTTTTCTCTTTTTAAAGTCCCTAATAAAATCTATGCGGTCTTGAAAGTCTTAGAATGCGTTTTTTTGGGGCTTGAAAGATAATGAGAAAAAAATATCTTGGATTGCTTGGAGCAAAATATGTGCGGAAATGGAGGAAGGCGACCTAGCGGTGGGGAGCTTAAAGGCTCAAAACTTAGCATTAATTGCTAAGTGGTGGTAGTGGCGATTTTACACGGAAGACGACGGCCTTTGGAAAGCCGTGATCCAAGCTTTTCATGGACCAACCGGCTGTTTAAATGGTCTGCCCACAAGTGGTAAGTTTGCGGGTCTATGGAGCAACATTTGCAGAATTCAAACTGATCTGAGCAAGGTTAACATACTGTTAAACGGCTGGTTCCGATGTCGTATCGGCCCTAACTCTTTAGTTAGGTTTTGGAAGGATGAATGGGTCCAAGGTGGCATTTTGAAATATAGATTTCCAAGGCTTTTTATGCTTGACTCTAACAAAAGTTGTCTCGTAAAAGACATGTTGCAATTTGATGTTAATAGACATTGCTCTGGTTGTCAAGTTCAATGGAAAAGGCCGCTCGTTTCGACAGATGACCTTCACGATTGGAATCAGTTATCTGCTGTCTGCATCAACTCAGGTATATCTGGTGATCCTGAGAACTAGTGTTGGTCACTTGACTCAACGGGAGTTTTCTCGGTCTCCTCGCTTAGGAGAGCTTTCGATGATCTTTCCCTAAAAAAGGGGGAAGGGTCTACCGTTTAATTGGATCAAAGTAATACCTAGCAAGATTAACTTGGTTGTTTGGAGGATTTCACATAAAAGCCTTCCCACTCTTGCGAATCTTAAAAAGAGAGGGATTCAAATGGTCTCCTCAAACTGTGTGCTTTGCGGTATGGAAGAGGAAACGGAGGAACACCTCTTCGAGAGATGCAGTCACTTCAAAACTTGGCTTGGCTTGCGGAATTCTGTAGATGGTGGAATATTTCGACTCCAACGGCCGACCAGAACCATCTTTTATAGTGGGGAAAAGCTCTAAATTTAAGAGGAGATAAGGAGATGGTGTTTATGGGATCCCTTTATGTTTTAATCTGGATTATATGGAAACATAAAAACAAAAAAAATTTCAGATCGCACACGAAAGTTAAGCATGGGAGTTTGCAAGCTACTTCATTCTTTTGGATCAAAAACAGGTGGAAGAAGGGTTCACTTGCTGATTGGAAGACCTGGTGTACAGACCCGTTTAATGCTTTTTAGGTGGTTGTTCTCCTTTCTGTATTTTGGTGTTTCTCTTTCAGTTTGTTTTCAGACCTTTTTCTCTCTTGTATTCGTTGGTCAGCTTCTTGCTGTTTGGCTTAATAATATTTGGGTTTTCTAGTCGGGGGTGATGGCCTAGCCGAAGATCCCGTTCTAGTCTTCCCCTTTCGCTGTTAAAAAAAAAGACAATAAGTCAATAAGTTATTTTTTAAGAGAGTGATTGGCTTAGTTTATCAGCTTTTTGTGTCAATTTATCCAAAAAGCCAAAATCCTTTGCAAAAAGTCACAAATTATGATTTCTAAAAGATCAAGTTTGAAGCCTTCTCAAAAAGTGTTTTTAAGTTACCCAAACAAGATTTTTGATTTATTGGCACTTTCAAAAAGCTTATCCAAACACCCTCTTAAATCATTGTGACTTGTCAGTTGTCCCTTATTGCCTATTTATTTATCGTTTCAAAATTACACAAACTCATGTCTCTCATTTCTTGTCTCCTCTCATGCTGTTGTTTTACAAGCTTTGAATGGTTTCCTATGAAAAAAAAAATATCGTTTTTGGTCATTGTATACAAACAAACAAAAAAGTTGTCAAACACTAAAAAAACAACTTATTTATTTATCACGTTTTGATACAACAATAAGCTAATCAAAGCACTTTTTATAAAAACTTTTTTTTACACTATATAAGTTGATAAACACTTTTTTGTTCTTGTAGCTTACAAATTCATTGTTGTTTTTGTTCCTCATACTTAATGGCAAACCATTGACAAAAATAGCCACAAAGACGAAAACAATGATGAATTACAAAACATATAAGTAAAAACTATAATTTGGAAAGTAGAAGGATGAAACTTGCAATATTTAAATATTATGTTTTCTAACTTTTCCATTTAATATTGAAATTTTCAAGATTTAACAAAACAAGTAAATAGTTGAGAGTAAAAGGTAAACTGCATCTTTAATTCCTTCTAATCGTTTTTTCTCCAAAACTTTCAAAATAATCAATTTATCTATCAAATAAACTTCTTCATTGAAGGAGATGAGCTTTCCGACAACCTCCGCTAAAAAGTACCTTCGCCATTGGCGGAGGTGGGTTAAAAAAAATTCCAATACACATATCAACTCGACCAAATGATAATAACTCGCAATGCAACCCACAATATAATAATAATAATAATAATAATAATAATAATAATAACTCACAATGGTTAGTTACCGAGTTCACAATATGCATACGACTTCTACTAAAGACCAAAAAAGTAAATAAAAAAAATTCATCTACGCCATTGGTGGAGGTTGTTTTTGTCGGAGTTTATCAGAAAGTGGAACTCCTTCAATGAAGGGGTTCATTTAGCAGAGAAGCTATTGTGAAGGTTTTGAAGAAAAATGATTAGGATGAATTTAGTCTATGCTTAGTGTAAGGATGAATTATCTTTTCTAAACTAATGAAATAGATGTTTAGTTAATTTTTATTTGGTGCTTATTTTGATAGGTAAATAGATTTCCAACTTATGCATCATCGGTTATTTTGGTATACATTTTTCAAGTAATCCAAATTATTATGTAACTTTACACCTTGTCATCCACGTTACCAATAGTTTACAAGATCTATCATTTACGGCTCAAAATGAATAAGAAATTAGAAGAATTGAATGTTTGCAAACTAATTGAAAAGGGAAATCATTGTTGCGCTAAACAGTATGTTAATCCAAACACCTACCGGTAAGTATTTACCAGTAAATAGTAACACTCTAACTTACATTATCAGGTAAGATTATAGTCCATGAAAACGGTATCTTATGCAACAATATTGTAAAGACCTCAAACCAACAATAAAGACAAACACGAAAATGGCATAAACGGCTCGAAGCCTTAAGTCTCAATCTTAAACATAAACTCAAACTTTGGTGTTCACAAGAAATTTCTCACCAATAAACACAACTGAAAGTCTAAATAAGGATATGACAAACGAAATCATAAGATAACTAGAATCTTGACTTCAATCTCTAACTTCTTTAATCCGAATCATGCATGCTCCTTACCCTTCTTTATCTCGGTCCTACTCAACCTGTCTAGAAAGTTAAATTTGGAAAAATAAACAACGAGGGTTAGACACAAGGTCTAGTGAGATTCCCTCCCTAAGTTTTCAACAATTTAAAATGGTTAAGAAACTTTTCAGATAAACAATTTAGGTAAGAGTCACAATACAAATATAGTAACACACTTTAAACGTCGTTAACACGACCACACTGATGGGTACACACCTCCCATAACATAGGAACCCGAAACAAATTCAAGGTTCTTAAAAATGCCGATCCTGTGCTACCTTCAACCTTTCCCTAATTGTCTTTATCTTGTCCGAGGTTACTTGCACTAGTTCCGGACCCGCTAACTGTCTCTCCCCGACTTCGTTCCAACATAGAGGGGTACGACACTTGCGGCCATACAATGCCTCGAACGGTGCGGCTTGGATGCTTGCTTGGTAGCTATTATTGTAAGAGAATTCTATCAACGGTAGATGCGCTTCCCAAGAACCTCCGAAATCAATCACACATGCCCTCAACATGTCCTCTAACGTTTGGATGGTTCGCTCACTTTGTCCATCGGTTTGAGGGTGGTACGCGGTGCTCATCTTCAATCTTGATCCAAACTGTTGATGAAAACTTTTCCAAAACTGCGAAGTGAACCGGCTATCTCGATCTGATACAATTGATAATGGAACTCCATGCCTTGACACTATCTCCTCTATATAAATCTTGGCCAATCTATCTAAAGAATAAGTCTCCTTAGTTGGCAAGAAAGGAGCCGAGTTCGTAAGTCTATCCACTATCACCCATATGGCATCGAATACCTTTGGCGTCTTTGGCAACTTGGTGACGAAGTCCATAGTGATGTTTTCCCACTTCTACTCAGGTATATCCAGCGGTTGAAGTTTCCTGGACGGTCTCTGATGCTCCGCTTTGATCTGCAAACAAGTTAGACACCGCTCCACATAATAGGCTATATCTTTCTTCATTCCCGGCCACCAAAAGTTACGTCGAAGGTCACGGTACATCTTATTGGTTCCCGGATGAACAGAATATCTCGCTCGGTGAGCCTCCTCTAGGATGACTTTCCTTAACTCCCCTACCCTAGGGACCCAAACCCGGTCCCCAAAACATTTTAGACCTGATCCATTAATTCCAAAAGTTGCTGCTAAACTCACGACTCTTTCAGATTTCACATTTTCGTTGGTCACCGCAAGCCTCAAGGCGACTACTTTAGTTTTCTCTTTCTTCTCTTTTCGACTCAACGCATCGGCTACCACATTGGCCTTTCCCGGGTGATACAAAATCTCGCAGTCATAATCGTTCAGGAGTTCCATCCATCGTCTCTGCCTCATGTTCAGCTCCTTTTGGTGGAATAGGTATTGCAAACTCTTGTGATCCGAATAGACTTGAGACTTGGCCCCATACAAGTAGTGTCTCCACAACTTCAAAGCAAACACAACGGCCGCTAATTCTAAATCATGTGTCGGATAGTTCCTTTCATGGTTCTTTAACTGCCGGGAAGCGTAGGCGATCACTTTCCCTTTTTGCATGAGCACACACCCCAAACCCAAGTTGGATGCGTCACAGAAGATCACGAACCCGTCCACTCCGTCGGGTAATGATAGTACCGGTGCTTTACACAGTTTGTCCTTCAAGGCTTCGAATGCCGCCTCTTGAGCCTTCTCCCAAACAAACTTCTCGTTCTTTCTCGTCAGCTTCGTCAAGGGTGTTGCCAAACAGGAAAAATCTTGGATGAACTTTCGATAGTAGCCGGCCAATCCGAGAAAGCTTCGCACTTCCGACGGTGTCTTTGGGGGTTCCCATCCTTTTATTGCTTCTACCTTTGCCGGATCCACTTTAATCCCATCACTTGATACTACATGCCCGAGAAATTAAACTTCGCGTAACCAAAATTCGCACTTAGAAAACTTAGCGTAAAGCTTTTCCCGCTTCAGAAGTTCTAGAATGGCCCGAAGGTGTTCCTCATGCTCCGCTTCGCTCCGGGAGTAAACTAACACATCATCGATGAAGACGATCACACATTTATCCAAAAATGGCTTGCACACTTGGTTCATCAAATCCATGAATGCCGCCGGCGCGTTTGTCAACCCAAAAGGCATGAACAGAAACTCAAAATGACCATATCGCGTTCGGAATGCAGTTTTTGGTACGTCCCCTTCACTGACCTTCAACTGATGATAACCGGATCTTAAGTCGATCTTTGAGAAGAAACTGGCGCCTTGAAGTTGATCGAACAAGTCATCCATCCTCGGTAATGGATACTTATTCTTAATTGTCACTTTATTCAATTCCCGGTAGTCGATACACATACGCATTGACCCATCCTTCTTCTTTACAAACAGTACCGGAGCTCCCCAAGGTGACGTGCTCGGACGTATAAATCCTTTCTCAAGTAGTTCTTGTAGTTGACTCATCATCTCTTTCATTTCGGCAGGTGCTAAACGATACGGGGCACGTGTTATCGGCGCCGCTCCGGGTGACAAATTTATCCTGAACTCAACTTGACGGTCGGGCGGTAGTCCCGGCAAGTCCTCCGGAAACACTTCCGGGAAATCTCGAACCACGGGTATATCACCTATCATGCTCTTCTCCTTTTTGACATCTAGGACGCACGCTAAGAATCCCAAGCATCCCTTGTTTAAACATCGACGGGCCTTCAATAAAGAGATCAGACATGTCTTACGGTTCCTACAATCCCCATAAATCACAATCTTTTGCTTATTTGCTAGCGGAATCTTGATAACACCAAAATTATACATGTTTTGGTTGAGCTTAATTGTATGACTTTACCCCATTTCTCACCCATTTCTGATCATTTCACTCACCGAATGAGCTTATTATTGTTTATGTAGGATTTGGAGGCCGTGGAACGGAAAAGTACGAAAAAAGGCGAGAAAACGTGAAAAATGCACAAGTTCAATCCAGTAGCCATCTGGCGTCCGCGAAGTTCAGGATCTGGCGCCGCCAAGTTCGACAAAGATGAAGACCAGGGTTTGACCTAAGTACTTGGCGCCGCGAAACCAGCAGTCTGGCGATCGCCAAATGGTCCCTGGACGTTTTCTTTTAAATACCAGCCTCCTCCTTCAGTTCCAAAAACACGAGAAATAGACACGAATACTTGGAGACGCATATACGGGGAGAGTGAAAGTCAGAGTGGTGCCGATACGCTGCGGGGTTCGATATTTGATCATCCGTCGTTGTATTGTCGGTATCATGTCTACTATCATGTTTTTGTTTACATTATGATTAGTGAGTAGTCTTTTAATAGTGGTACTTGTCATGGTCGATGAACCATTGTGGATGATGATTTTCGTAATTAATGTTTATTGGTTTGTTTCTGGTTGATTGAATGTGTGTTATGGTTCCGTTCTGATTATTATTGTTTGGTTATTTGAACTCATTGGTTGGGTGTATCTGTTTGACCAAAATAGATAGACTCCGATAGGATAATCAACCTACCTTAACCTACCCTTTGACCAAGAGAGTTGTGTTAAGTGGTTACTTGGACCGAGAGTGACCTGGAGGTAGAAAACCATACAATAGAATTAGGATCGGATTTCCGGTGCTAGGTTGCTTGACAAACGACCTAAGTATTGGAGCTAGGAGGACCAAGACCTAGTTAAAGACCATAATCACTACATGTTAGGGTGTCCTTGACTTAAATTCCTACAATAACCAAAACAACCAAACCTTTGGCCTGTTTAGATTATCCACTTGGGGATTCACTATACCATGATTAGTGCTACTGATGCGGTAACTATCATATATAAAAAGCGTAACAAGTTTTAACCTCTAATGCCTAGCCACTGTCTTACCACATATACAGACAAGCGTACCTGATCGTGAGTAATATAGTGTAGGAAAGTCCAGGTATCGTATCTACCACTGGGAACGGTCAAGTTATTGTAGACTAAAGTCAAATTAGTTTAATTAATCAAAAAGGGGGGGTTTTGTATGAAAAAGGTTTAATCACTTAAAAAGACAATTAACTAAGTAAAACTAAGAAAGCAAATGAAATTATGATTGAAGTTTATAATAAAAGAAAACAGCAGCACTTATCATGATAAAACGAATCCCCAATATGGATGACATGAATAGATCGAAAGTTTGGTTGTTTTGACTATTGTAGGAATTTAAGTCTGGGACACCCTAACATGTGCAATTTATGGTTAAACTAGGACACGGTCCTCCTAATTCTAATCCTAAATCGTTTGGTCCACAATCTAGAATCGGTAAACCCTTCCTAATCAATTATTGTGATGGCTCTTTTACTCTCGGTCACTAATGGTCAAAGTAACCCCTTAACATAACTCTATGGTTCAAGTCAGGCTAAGGTAGGTTGATTATCCTTTCGGAGTCTATCTGTCTTGGTCCAACAAATACACCCAACCAAGTGATTTCAAATCGCCACAACAACAATAATCAAGAAAGAACCATAAACGACATTCAATTAATCAAAAACAAACCAATAAACATTAATTGCAAAATATCATCCATAATGGTTCATCTATCATGACAAGCACTACTAATAAACTACTCACTCATAATGAACACAAAAACATAAACAAGAGTAGACATCGACATGATACCGACAGTACAACGATAGATGATCAAAGATCGACTTCCGCAGCGTATCGACACCTTTCGTATTCTCACTCTCGTTCCTCTGACTTCCCCTCGTGTGTTGCACTTCAAAACTCATGTCTAAAACTGAAGGAGGAGGCTGATATTTAAAGAAAAACGACCAGACGTCATCTGGCGATCGCCAAACTGCTCTCTTGGCGTCGCCAAACACTAAATAAAACCCTAATCTCCACTTCAGTCGCACTTGGCGGCGCCAAATTGGGCACTTCGCGATCGCCAAGTGTCTTCTGTGTTGACCTTGTGCATTTTTCTCGTTTTCTCGCCTTTTTCCGTACTTTTCCGTTCCACGGCCTCCAAATCCTTCATAATCAATAAAAAGCTCAATTAGTGCATGAAATGATCATAAACGGGTGAGAAATGGGATAAAGTCATACGATTACGCGCAACCAAAACATGTATAATTTTGGTGTTATCAGCTACTGTTTTCCTTTATATAGTTCTTAATTAATCTTTTTAATCTCTTTCTTAGTTCATAATTAATTTAGTTGTCTTTTTAGTATTAAAACCTTTTTCATAAAAACCCCCCAAAAAGCTTTAGGTTAATTAAACTGATTTAGATTAACAATCTACGATAACTTGACCGTTCCCAGTGGTAGATACGATACCTGGACTTTCCTACACTATATTACTCACGATCGGGTACGCTTGCCTGTATATGTGGTAAGACAGTGGCTAGGCATTAGAGGTTAAAACTTGTTACGCTTTTTATATATGATAATTACCGCATCAAATCTTAATCATCTTCTTCCCACACACCAACGTAGCGTCATATTTCCACAACCAATCTATCCCTAAGATAACGTCAAATTCCCCCATTCCTATCGGGTGCAAACTTATAGGAAAATCGTGTCCCTCGATACTAATGTGACATCCCTCATACACCTCCCCTATTTCCATAAAATAATTATCAACCGCTTCTACTTCAAACTTACTCTCTAATTGGCTAGGTTGGATATTCAACTTGCATGCAAAGATAGGTGAAATAAACGAGCGTTCCGCTCCCGAATCAAACATCACTCTTGCAAACATAGAATTTACAAGAAATGTACCTGTGACTATTTCCGGTGTATCGGCCGCCTCATCCGCGGTCATGCAGAATACTCTAGCTTTTGTGCGCGCCGGTTCCGCCTTCTTTTCCGTCGCTCCTTCGCCCTTGTTTCCCCAAATCCGCTTCTAGGTTCCTTTTTCAAAAGTGGACACGCAGAATACTCCTCAAAGAAGGAGTACAGAAAGAAGAAGGGCTCGTCATCTCGACGTGCCAAGAAATGAGCCAAAAAAGGGGTCGAGCTCTAGACCCATTAAAAAACGAAGCGCTTCTCGGGAGGCAACCCGAGCTTTTTCTTTCTTTTTTGCATTTTTAGGTTTTTCGTGTGTGTTTTCTCTAATGTTTTTGTTTGTTATTGTTTAGATGACCATACGGAGGGAATAAGAACTAAAATCGAGCAAATCCGATGCGTGATGTGATTTTTGAAAAGTTGGAAACAGAAGCCAACTCGCGATCGCCAGTTTTCAAGTTTGGCGACGCGAGGTTGGTAAGGCTTGGTACAGGTAAAATTTTTCGAATCTCGCGACGCGAGAGGGCCGTTTCGCGACGCGAAGCTTTAAAAATTAGGGTTATTTTTCAGAAACCACCTGTTTCGCGACACGAAACCCTGGGTTTGGCGACGCGAAGTCGGGACAGACGGGTTTTTAACCCTCTTTTCTCACTTTTTCAAAAGAACACACACCCTAATTTCTCTTAGGCGCCGCGAAATCCTCTCACGTCTTTGCGAAATCCGACCTTCTTGAGCTTCAATTTCATCATTCATCATGACTAAGGTATGTTTCCCAACTTTAATTTCATGAGGATAGCTTGATTTGGTAATTGTAGATCTTGCTTTGGGCATCAATGGTGTTTGTATGCTTATATGAATTGGACATTGTTCTTGATACACCATTGATTGTTTAATACTTATTGATTGATGCATCCACTATATTGTGATTGAAATTTTACTCTAGCATGCTTTTTGATTGTTTAATCTAGTGATTATGCTTTGATGATAAGTGTGGGGATTTTGATGATATCAAAATCCCCCATTCTTGTTTAGCTAGATTAATTGTAATTGAAGTTGGACTAAAAGTTCAAGTGTGGGGATGTTCCACATCCCCCTTTGATCTTTGTTCTTGGTTTATCATTTGCTAGTTGAACTTTTTAGTCGTGGAAGTTTTGTCTCGTTAAGCTTTGATATGAATGAACCTTGTCTTGTGTTTATTGTTTAAAAAGTTTCTAAGACAATGGTGTTTGAATTTTGTAGAGACAAAGAACCTGATCGTCAACTTCCACCACAACCAACTTCTATGCACCGGATGGGAGCCACATTTTCACCTACTTCATGAATGACCCTACTTTGAACGGTCCGAAACGGGAGGAATACCGGGATACTGTTAACCGACTTCTCACCCGTCAGGTTTTGATACCGAGGAGAGTCGACTGGAACCTTCTTCGATCGATGAGTGTTGAGAACACAATCAAGGCGATACTTGAGAAGCACGCCTACGACGAGGATGGCACTGAGTACTATATCTGCCATGCATGGGAACGAGTCTTCGACATTGCCGAGACCCTCTATCGCGAGCTTATCGTTGAGTTCGTGGCCACGTTCAGTTTCGACGCAATCAAGGCCCTTGAGGAGTTCTATCAGTCGTGCATGACGTTCCGACTCGGTGGGGTTTGGAGATCGCTTTCCTTGGTTGAGTTTGCCATTGTCTTGGGGATATATACCCAAGATGAGGTTGATGCTCCCGGTTTTGTGGAATACATGTGGGCGACCGCAAAAAGGCCGGATGGTTTTAATCCTCAGTTGGCTTGGGCGATTCTAGGTGAAGGTGATTATGGCGGCAATCTCAAGATGAAGGGTTTTCTTGCTTCTTCGGACCGACTTTTGCACCGTATGCTTATTCAAGCGGTGAATGCTCGTTCCTCGAGTGAGGAGAAAGTTTCGGTTTATGATCTATGGCTTCTTGAGCAACTCACCACGGATGACAAATATCTGAATGCTCCGTATCTCATCGCCGTTCAGCTTGCTAAAGGAGGTGGTTATCGAGAGGGTAGTCGAATGGTTGGTGGCCAGTACGTGACGCTCTTGGCCAAGCACTTCGGTATCTTTACCGAGGGTGCCATTGCCTCGATGACGAACCTTGGGGAGATGGGATTGATCGACATGGACCAACTCCGTGGCATGGGTGTAGCAAGGGTTGAGCATATGACCGGAAGGGATTATAATTCATGGATCCATAATCCTCAAGCTTATGGGACGAGGAGTCAACCGAGGGATCAAGCAAGGAGCACGCATGAGATCGGTGGAACGAGTGGGACGAGTGCGGGAAAACAACCGGCGGAATGGACGGCATATTCGGGTTACCAAGACTTGAGTAACCGACTCTCGGAGATGTCGTTATTTTATGGCCGTCATCATCAGCATGTGGAGTACAACACCCTGGAGGCTCTTCACCAAGCCAACTGGCAAAGTGGAGTGATGAACCAGATGGCCTCTCATTTCGGTATTCAACCGAATACCGCATACGCTCCATCACCTTTTTGGCCATACTCCGAGGATGCTCTGCCCAGTTACCCGACATTTGAGGATCGGCAAAACCAACCTCGTGGCCCTTATTGATCTCTCTTTTAATCTCTCATTCGATATGGTTGTTTAAGACAATTTTATTTTTCGTTTGTGTTGGTTTGGTTTGGACAACTTTTTATTTTTTTTTGGTTTGTTTAGGATTCGAAGTACTTTTTAATTGCTTTAGTTTGGTTTACTTTGTTTAGTTCGTTTTTACGTTTTTACTTTTTCTTTTTGGTAGTAGATACAGCGATCTATGATCTTTGATCGAACACGATTTTGGAACACTCTCTCAGATCAGAACAGATTTCGTCACATAACTCGGGAAGTTTCTCTTTTTCCCAATTTCTCCATAATTGTTTTGATTGTTGCATTGAGGACACTGCAAATTTTAAGTCGGGGGAGGGGGTTATGTAGACTTATCTGTTTAAATGGGTTCACTTTTTGCTTTGTGGATTGTCGTTTTTCAAATTTTTGAAAGCTTTGAGATTTGACCCCAATTTTTTCGAAATCTGAGATTGTTTTTGAGACTGAGTTGCTTGCATAGGAGAACACTGAATAGGATTAGTTGAGTAAAAGGATGCCTTGGAATACTGATTGCCATGAGTGCCTCACCCAATTCCATTGAGAGTTTGAGCCTGAATTGCTTATATCTATTCATTTTCGTGAGGAATACCGACTTTGACCCAAGGTAGAACTTGTCATTTGAATGCTTGTCGAGACCACTTAAGAGAAGTATTTATCACCATTGCACTGATAGAGGCCTTCGTTTCTAACCCATTTAGCCTTCGTTAGATAACCTCACCATAAGGTTATTTGATTTGCCTAGCCTTTGATTAAAAAGTACTCATCATTAGTACTTTATCCCTTGTAACCATTTTGAGCCTTAGCCTTTTCATTTCTTTACCCACTATACACTTTATCCTTTAGCCTAATTGTTTTATCTATCTTTTGGCCGTAACTTAAGTTTGATTCTTGAGATGTTTTGATCCAGTTTTTCAAATCTGACAGTTTTTATGGGATTGAGATTTAAAAGAGCCCAAAAGCAACATAGTTGCTGCTCTGAAAAAAAATAGAGGAAAAGAAAGAGAAAAATATTTGAGACTCAGAAAAGAAAAAGAAATATCAAAAGAGTCGAGAATGTTGAAAAAAGAAAAGAATGTGAGCTGAAAAGATTGAAAAAGAATTTGTGCCCCAAATAAGCCATAGGCTTAGGCCAATTCTGAAAAGAAAAGAGAGAAAATGCTCATCCCAAAAGTTTCATTGTTCGAAAGTCAGATTGCTTTACTGTTTGGATCATTACTGATTGAGTTTTCAAGTTTTTGTTGCAAAACCCTTAGTCACTTATATATCCTTTATCCTACCCTTAACCCCTTAGCCTAATATTACAACCCTAAAGTCCTCTTGACGGTTGACAACTTCTCAGTGGTGGAGATTAGATTTGGTGACAAGCTTATGCATGCGGGAATTAGTCGAGTATTGGTCTGATCACTTACATATACACTTTTACCCCCGAGAGATGCACTTTATATGATTATTCATTCTATGAGAGGGTAAAAGGTTGATCTTGGTATCCGATTGGTTGATGAATCTTGTTTGTGTGTTCAATTGTGTGAGTATACTCTGTTCTCTTTGATGATCTTGGGTGGAGATAATTTTGGAGTTATCTTTCTTATCTTTCAGTCTTTTGATTGAGGACAATCAAAGCTTAAGTGTAGGGATTTTGATAACACCAAAATTATACATGTTTTGGTTGAGCTTAATTGTATGACTTTACCCCATTTCTCACCCATTTCTGATCATTTCACTCACCGAATGAGCTTATTATTGTTTATGTAGGATTTGGAGGCCGTGGAACGGAAAAGTACGAAAAAAGGCGAGAAAACGTGAAAAATGCACAAGTTCAATCCAGTAGCCATCTGGCGTCCGCGAAGTTCGGGATCTGGCGCCGCCAAGTTCGACAAAGATGAAGACCAGGGTTTGACCTAAGTACTTGGCGCCGCGAAACCAGCAGTCTGGCGATCGCCAAATGGGCCCTGGACGTTTTCTTTTAAATACCAGCCTCCTCCTTCAGTTCCAAAAACACGAGAAATAGACACGAATACTTGGAGACGCATATACGGGGAGAGTGAAAGTCAGAGTGGTGCCGATACGCTGCGGGGTTCGATCTTTGATCATCCGTCGTTGTATTGTCGGTATCATGTCTACTATCATGTTTTCTGTTTACATTATGATTAGTGAGTAGTCTTTTAATAGTGGTACTTGTCATGGTCGATGAACCATTGCGGATGATGATTTTCGTAATTAATGTTTATTGGTTTGTTTCTGGTTGATTGAATGTGTGTTATGGTTCCGTTCTGATTATTATTGTTTGGTTATTTGAACTCATTGGTTGGGTGTATCTGTTTGACCAAAATAGAAAGACTCCGATAGGATAATCAACCTACCTTAACCTACCCTTTGACCAAGAGAGTTGTGTTAAGTGGTTACTTGGACCGAGAGTGACCTGGAGGTAGAAAACCATACAATAGAATTAGGATCGGATTTCCGGTGCTAGGTTGCTTGACAAACGACCTAAGTATTGGAGCTAGGAGGACCAAAGCACGAACAACTCACAGCAAACCTGGAATAATTTTAACAATTATAATTATTACTAATATTCCCATACAATCCCTATAATTATCTAATTATTCTAACCCTTAAGTTAACCCAACCACTTTATAAAAGGGTTAAGTGAAGAAAACCTATACGAGAACCGCGGACGTCATACGGGTTTTAACGGTTTAAACGCGACCCAACTCGCGGCACTCTTAACGACGGACAACGGTTAACCCCGACGATATTTAGCCGGTCTAACAACCCTAGGTTAACCCGACTTAAACCTAGATAAATATCTTTATATATATAGTTTTTATTTAAAAAAATTAATAATTATATATATATATATTTAATTGTTATAAACTTACAAAACATCAACAGAAAACAACATCATCGTACGGATTTATATATATATATATATATATATTAAATGTTAGAAAAAAAGAAAACTTTAACTTATAACAACAACAACAATCATCATCATCATCATACGTCAACCTCCTGCTTCTAATCAACATTATCAATATCATATAATAATTATATATGTATATGTATATATATATTAACCACCATTCTCATCGATGAAATCTACACCATCGAACATCATCTCCATCACCAACGACTTCGCTACACCACCACAGCGGTCATGGCCGCCGCGTTGGACGGTTCCGGCAACAACCGCCGCCGCGAGACCACCTCTGCCGCCCTGCACCATCGCCGACACTAACCGCAACAGTGGCGGCTTCGTCGCCGGCCAAAGCCGGCGCACCGCACGCCGTCGCGTCCCCCAACAACAGCGACCACCGCTGCAAGCAACAACCAGCGGTCGACGGCCACCACACCCGTCACCGCCGTGCGTTCACACACCCACCACCACGGTGGCCTAACGCCGCCGCTACTGACCACCGTCGACATCAAAACGTCGCCGGAACTGACGCACTAGCCCTAGCATACGAAACCTACGAGAGAAGGGTTAAGATTCTTACCTTACGAGCGAGAACGACCACCACTTCTCTTTTCCGGCGAACTCTCTCCTTTTCCGGCGATGCTCCCTCCAAGAATCTCTCTCCTGACTTCTCTCCAACTCTCTCAGCTTTTTGTTACTTTCTTTTTCTTAGACTCTAAGATAGATAACTAGAAAAGGTAAATATAGGGTAGCCTACAGATGTACTTGTCCTACTCAACTACCTCTCTTTTTTAAAAAAAAAAATACAAAGTAACCATTATCTAATTAGGAGATAATACTAATAATAATAATAATAATAATAATAATAATAATAATAATAATAATAATAATAATAATATAACAACTATCTAAGTTATGGGGTGTTACAACTCTCCCCCACTTACCAGGATTTCGTCCCCGAAATCAATCTGAGAACAAATCCTAATACTTCTCTTGCATTTACGACCGAACAGAACACCAGCTGCCTCAACCGCCCTTTGCCGTACACGATGAGCTCTCCCCCACTCGGATTCTGGATGTGGACCAGTTGCTCCGCACAGTCTACAGTGCCTTGGTTACGAAACATCCAGTCTACACCTACTCTCACGTCTATCCTGCTCACGGGGGTGGGGATTAAGTCAATGGTTAAAGGTACTTCATGAATCACCAAGCTGCACCCCCCTGGCAAACAACCTCGCAACCCGCACCTCATCGGCCGCTATGTCTACGCTAAAGGATCGACTAACCTATCTCGCTCTAACCGAAAGTCATATGGAACATATTCGATACAAAAGACCAAGTGGCTCCCGTATCGAATAGAACGAACGCGGGTTTCTCGTTTACAAAGAAAATGCCTAAGTTAAGCAGTTCAAAACTTCCACTACTAGATAAGCTCATACACACAACTATGCTACTAGATCACAACATTCATAATGTTAGGGCTACAACATAACTAAGGCGTACCTGCAACCATATCAGGATCCGCCTCCGCCTCCCCAGCCGTCAGCTGAAACACTCGACCACGGCCGCCAGTAGTGGACCTGCTCTCGTTGCCTGTCGAACCGTCGGTGATCATCAATGGAGTGAGTGCTGGTGTCGCTGCTGCTGCTGCTCCAACCAACTGAGGGCAGTTGGGTTTGATATGTCCCGGCTGGAAGCAATGAAAACAGGTCCTCGGTTCGACCCTGCACTCCCGACTTCGATGACCAGGTTTCCCACACTTGAAACACACGGGCTCCGGCAACCGACACTCCCCTGAGTGGTTCTTCCCGCACTTAGAGCATCCTGGTTCTTCCCGCAATCATTAATAATAATAATAATAATAATAATAATAATAATAATAATAATAATATAACAACTATCTAAGTTATGGGGTGTTACAAAATGTCGGGGGTTTGCATGCCGCGAAGTCTTTATAAGTACATCCTTTCTTGATCTTCGCAACCTCTTTTTCTATGGGTATTGCCACGGTTGACTCAAACTTGGTTGGTTCACTTGATTCACCCTCTTGCTTCTTTAAAAGTGATTGCAATGCTTTCTCGATTTTCCCCATCTTATTCTCAAAATCCCCTTTTGTGATAAATTCATCATGTTTCGAAGGATTACTAGCGGCCTCACTTTGGGTTTCCTCCCGTTCCGCCACTACTTCCACACTCTTAGCTTTCTGTCGAACGGTTGCTTTAGGTTGGGGTCCCACATCATGGGTAGCGGCTCTTTCGGTAGCCCTCCTGATAGCGAAAAACCGTGCGTGCCACTATGTGGTCACAATTTCACCACAATGAGGATGCAAGTATACACCGACAAAGGGATCGCTATAAGTAATAAAATGATAGTATACCAAATGTTCGTTTCCACAGGGACTGAGATTTTATAGAAAACTTGAGATTTTCATGAACTTCTAGTGCTTGACGGGTTTTGATGTAAAAAGTGGGTTTGATGGTGAAAATGCTAAAAATGACGACTTTTGACTTATAAAGAAGAAAGAGGGTGTGGATGTAAGTTTTTATTTTAAAACATAGTATAACACGAGTTTAGAAACTTCACGTTATGGGGATAATTATAAAAACACAAATCTCTCGAAACTATGTTTTTACAAAACATACCGTGAAGTTGCTACGAAGTCGTCGTTATTCCAAATCGTAAGATTACCAGTTTTTATAAGTAGATTAAAATAAATCTCGTTCCACCGAGTATGGGGATTTATACCCAAGTCTCCTTGTGATATAAATCCCGACCGGCTTACTGAGTGCATTATCCAAACCGTATTTCGGACCCGCCCATCTCTGGATCTGAGGTCTAACACGACACATCAAAATGGCCGGTTTATCAGTATCGAAATTTCGCATCGTTTAAATAACTAATCTTAATATTTGGAAATAACGACAACACCCAATTGCTGTCTACGCAGTTTTAAAATAAACTCACACCCACACCCATTAAAGGGTTTAGCCTAAAAATAAAAGACATAACAAGATTAGATTTATAAACTAACTTCATGATAATTAAGTACGGAATAAAAAGGTACAGTACAAGAAATAAAATAAAGCAGTTAACAGTTATAACTAGAAAGCATATAAGGAGTTAGCTAAAATTAAACAGTAAATAAAAAGCAGAAAAAGAAAAACAGATAAGCTCCTAAAATGGAGCCTGGGGAGCGAAAAAAAAGAAAGAAGAGAAGCAGTAGCAAAGCTTTCTGGATGATCTTCAAATGTATGGATGAGGCTCATTATAAATAAACACATAACCCATGGATAATATCCATGGGTATTTTTGCCAACCAATAAGAACCCTTCCATATCCTTTCAGCAATCATTCTTTCAATATTTCCTCACATGGCCTAGTGGGCCAAGTTGCTGCCTTCTCGTCTCTTTTACCCTCCAAAAGCCAAGTAACAAATGTTCCCCTCAGTGGTGACACAGAGGGGACTGCTGTGTAGTCGTTTCTGAATCTCGAGCTGCTGGAGAGCTTTTTGGACTGTTTTCGGGATTTGGACTGATTTGTGGAGCTTTTAGGCCGCTTTTCGTCAAACATGATCTTTTTGTGTTTATCAATCCTTTTCAAAACATTTTAGTCCAAATGGAAAGAAAGAAAGCAAAGCGGGTATAAAATAATATATAAAATGAGGTTTTTTATAACTAAATAACTCTCAATTTAGAGAGTTATCACACCCCCAAACTTGAGATGTTACTTGGCCTCAAGTGACAAAAAATAAAAAAAAACGAAAAAAAAGAAAAGAAAAGACTTACAACCGGGCAATTGACGTTTTATCTAACCGAGTGGTGTTTCGTACTCCTTCTTGAATCTTTGAACTCAACGAATAAATCGGCGGGTCTTCTTTAGGGTTACTGTATATGATTTCGTCACTTTTGTCCCCCCCAAGCTTGTCATGTGTCCGAAAAAGTTCTTTGAGATTTTATCTCGTCTTTGGTTTGGTTTCTCGGTCACATTTATTCGGAGCGCATAATGGTTTTTGATTTGTTTGGTTTTAACAACATTATGGCTTTGATTTATTCCATAAATATATATATACATTTATTGGTCTCCCAATTTTACGAAGACATATATATATATATATACATATATATAAATATATATTTTTTTTAGATAAAAAGTAAAAACTATGGTAACGAGGGTGGTGTTTGGAACAAGACAACGTTCACCCCAAACTTTGAACCGTACAATGCCCTCATTGGCTAGTATGTGGCTTGTGGCAACGAAGGTATGTGTATAGGTTTGGAAACGACGGCCCGCGTCCTCTTTACCTGTTGAGTTATGAGATTCAAGAATCATACAAAACCTGAAATTATGCACACGTAGATAAAACCAAAAGATAGTCAATACCCAAAACAGCCAAAGTCATACAAACACTAAGCATCCGATATGTACATCCCAAAAAAACGGATTAGTGTTTTTGTAACAAAAGAACCATACGATACCCAAAAGATGACGTCAAAAGAGAAAATGTTTTTCAAGGTATTAACAAACCCAAAAGTGATCAAGCATCTGAATTTGGCCCAAAGTCAGAGATGGGCCCAAAGGCAGGGGACTGTTCTGGATTGCTTGTGCCTGCTTGTGGCGCAACTGTGGTGACTGGTGCGCTAGTCTGCATGGTTGTTGCTGGTTCTGTCGATGCCGGCATGCGAACTTGCGGTCGAACCAAATCTGCCGGGAAGCGTATCGGAAGGTCTGCAGCCAAGAATGTATCATCTCTAGCTAGCTGTCGTCGTCGTGCACGAGTCCAATCACGTACAAATACCCAAAAGTCTTCCGTTCTCCTTTCCAATATTCCCACTCTCGTTGCAAGCTGCTGTTGGTTAGCCAAAATCTGTTTTTGAACATTAAATATCTCGTCTAACCTTGTGTTATTTTCCATCATGGCATTAGTAAACAACTCTACCCACACTTCGGAACCGTACCCAGCTGACGGATGATATACCGAGGGTTCCGGTCCTCCCGTGGCAGCAGCGGCGAAAGTGGCGGCGGCGGATGGTGCAGCCGCGGTGGCTGGTTGTGCGGCAGCAGCGGCGGCTGCTGCGGTGGCTGCCCGGGCTGCTGTTTTGGTGGCAGCAGCGGCGGTTGCTGCGGTGGCTGCTTCTGCGGCTGTCCGGTTGGTCGTTTGTTGAGGTGGTGGGGCCGCGGAATGTGCTTCGGAAGCCGTGGATGGACGTGAACGTCGTGTGACGGTGGTTTGGTTGATGGTTGATTTTTCCATCCGTACTTGATCCGTGGATTGTGGTTGTACGCCGGCGGTAGTGAACATCCTTGTGAGCAAACCTGGAAACACCAAACGAGAACCAAGCCTTTTGGAAGCATCCAAAATTGCGTTACGAGCTATTGCTCCAACGTCAATTGGAAGTTCCTTTAGAATACAATATAACAAAATACACCCATCTCGTGATATCGTGTTATCGTGCCCGTGGGATCAATGTTATGCCTCATATATTGGAACCACAAGGCCGCCTCAAGAGTTAAATCACTCGAGTAAAGGAATTGCCGACTACGATCGAAAGTCCACCCCCGTCCCGGTATGACTAAGGTCGACAAGATTTGGTCATCAGTGACCTCGAAGAAACCATGGGTCATTTGGCTATAAAAACACACAAAAGGTGGCGATAGACCAAGGGCTGCGTTTAACGCGGCACTTGTCCAATCAACTTGTCTCCCCCGAACCTCTACGGAGTCACTAGGCGATGTCCCAACCCTAGCATAAAATTCCCTAAGCATGGTTTCGTTATACGTACAAACATCGGGTACCATGCTTGTCCAACGATGAGCCTCGAGATGGTGTGGTATGTGTAAGTGGGTCGGGTAAAGCTTACGATCAAAAGGGCGCTCAATCAGTGGTCGGTTGTTTGCTAACAACCTCAGCTTTTCTTCAAAGTCAGCCATGGCTAACCTTGATCGAGATGCCCTTTTTTTTCTTTGTGGGTGTTGCGACTCCGGATCTTGATCGGGATCAAAATCCGAGTCTTCGTCATTGGGCTCAACCATAGGTGCCTTCCCTTCTCTCCGTGTACTTTTCCGCGTCGTTCGGGTCTGCAAAACAGTAGCAGTTTGAGTAACTACTGGATTTGCGCCCGTTGAGGCTATCCCCTCTGTGTCACCACTAAGGGGATTTTCATGGGCTGAAAATTGTACCCTACCAATAGTCTGCAAACCTCCAACATTTATATTCGGATTCGACACGTCAGTAGATGGTCGTTGTCCGTCATCACCAAACAAAATGAAATCATCATCCCATCTCTCTCCTTCGGAATCACCCATGAGATTTATATCGATCCCCAAAGGGCCGCTAGGTGATCCGGAAGGAGGTCTTGTTTGTATCCCATGCAATGGATTAACCAAATCTGTGTTTGGGTTGGATACGGTTGTAACGATAGGGGATGTGGTGGTTAGGACGGCTGAGTGCGTAAAATTCGTCGTTTGAACCAAAATGTCCGGTATTTGGAGTTGCATGCTACTCTCGATTCCGACCGATATAGGCATGGTCGAAATCACAAGGGAAGTTGTGTTTACCTGATCGATAGGGCTGAGAATGTCACCGAGCAGACCTGTGTTTTGGTCCGCCGTGAGACCAGCAATGGCTCGAGTGTAAGATTGGTCTTCCAATTGTGTCGGTCCCATGGATGATGACATACCTCCGGCTAGTCGGGCTGATCGTCGAAGAGTGGGAGCGTCAGCTGGAGTAGACGATCGACCTGTCGGACCTAGGGTTACCCGGATTTCGCCGGAGAAAGAGGCTACGGTGCTGGTGGCCACGGTTGTGGGTTCAGCGACAGTGGATGCGGCGGTATGGGTGGTGGTGTTGAGAGCAGCGGCGGCGGCGTGTGAAGATGGCCTCGTTGCCGCTGGCGTTCCTGCCGGCTGTTGCGTTGGGTGCGGTCGCACCTCGGTGCCTTTGCCGGTACGAATCTCGAATACCGACGAGATGGGTGGTGTGGTGGTGTGGCGTCGAGCGACGCCCTTGGTACGGGCCATCGTGGTCGGCGGTTGTTCGGACGAAAGGGGTGCCTGGCGGTGGTTTTAGGTCGAGAGGGAGAAGAGAAAGAGAAGAAAAAAGAAATGGTTTTCTTTTGTTTTGAATTAGAATAAGAAAAAAAAAATATGGTGGTGGTGGTCCCAATGAAAGTGAGTTAGATGAGAGAAGAGAAAAAGAAAACTGAAAAGTGAGTTTATGTTTATTCTTTTTTTTTTCTTTTTTCTTGTGGAACCCAAATCTAGTTCTTTTCTTAGAGTTAAGAAAACATTTGAAATCCATTCTCATCATAAACTGAATAACCCTTGTCAGATAGAAAAAGATTTACTCTTATCTTCTTATCTTCTTATCTATTTTTTTTTCTCTCTCTAAAAAAAAACATCCTACAAACATGATTAAAATAATACAAATTTTATACCAAACGTAATTTATACTTATATATATAACACTTAATAATAACTAGTAAAAATACCAAAGGATTTATTTACAAACTTCTCGTATTTTTCGGGTGTTAATTAGATTGCCGTTTTAGGTATTCCCTCGGGGAGAAAATGCTTAACCCGGTGTCCATTCACCCTAAAAATACTCCCATCTTGTGGATTCACGAGATCAATTGTTCCAAAATTCCCAACTTCTGCGATTGTGAAAGGACCTGACCACCTTGACTTTAACTTTCCAGGAAACAACTTCAGTCGTGAATTAAAGAGAAGAACTTGTTGATCTTTTTCAAAAGTTCGATTGACGATTCTGCGATCGTGCCAAAATTTAGTTTTTTCTTTGTAAATTTTAGCGTTCTCATAAGCATGAAATCTCAGTTCTTCTAACTCACACAACTGAAGTTTCCTTTTCTCTCCCACTGCTTTCTCACTGAAATTCTGTTCTTTTGTTGCCCAAAAAGCTTTATACTCAAGTTCCAACGGTAAGTGACATGTTTTACCAAAAACCAGTCTATATGGTGATATTCCTAATGGTGTTTTATAAGCAGTTCGGTATGCCCAGAGTGCGTCATCCAACTTAAGAGACCAATCTTTCCTATCGGGTTTGACAACTTTTTCAAGAATCGATTTAATTTCCCGATTTGAAAGTTCGGCAAGACCATTTGTTTGTGGATGGTATGCCGTTGAGATCTTATGTCGGATGTTATATTTTTCAAGAACAGTAGTTAACATTTTGTTTACAAAATGAGTTCCCTCATCACTAATTAAAGCACGGGGTGTTCCAAAACGTGCAAAGATGTTCTTTTGTAAAAAATTAATTACTGTCTTGGCATCGTTTCTTGGACATGCCGATGCTTCCACCCACTTGGAGACATAATCAACGGCCACTAAGATAAACTGATTATTGAAAGACATAGGGAATGGTCCCATGAAATCTATGCCCCAAACGTCAAAGAGTTCCACTTCCAAAATATTGTTTAATGGCATTTCATTTCGTTGGGACAAATTCCCCGTTCTTTGGCATGCATCACAACTTTTGACAAACTCGAAAGCATCTTTGAAAAGTGTAGGCCAAAAGAATCCACTTTGTAAAACTTTTGCTGCCGTACGTTGGCCACCAAAATGGCCACCATACGGAGAGTCATGACAGGCTCTCAGCAGTTTTTTCATCTCAAAATTCGGGACACACCTTCTCACCATTTGATCTGCTCCAATTTTAAAAAGAGAAGGATCGTCCCAAAAATACTGTTTGCAATCATACAAAAACTTTTTCAACCTTTGTCCATTTAAACCATACGGCTTAAGCCCACTAGCAAGGTAGTTTGCTATATCCGCGTACCATGGAACATTTGATTCAAAATGGTGTTGAATTGACAAAACATGCTCATCGGGAAAAAATTCTTTTATTGCATGATTACCCCCAGTTGACACTATTCCCTCAATTCTCGAAAGGTGGTCGGCTACTTGATTATCAGTTCCTTTCTATTAATTACCTCTATATTAAACTCTTGCAAAAGCAGGACCCATCTAATCAGTCGTGGTTTTGCATCAGTTTTATTAAAAAGATATTTGATAGCAGAATGATCTGTATGAACAATGACTTTTGTACCTATCAAGTATGAAAGGAAACTGTCAAAAGCAAATACTACGGCAAGTAGCTCTTTTTCTGTTGTTGTGTAATTCAACTGAGCATCAATTAGAGTCTTACTTGCGTAGTAAATGGGGTGAAAGATCTTATTGACTTTTTGTCCCAAGACGGCACCTACCGCCCAATCACTGGCATCACACATTACCTCAAAAGGTAAGGCCCAGTTAGGAGCAATGACAATAGGTGCCGTAACAAGTGCTTTTTTCAAAGTCTTAAAAGCTTTTGTACATTCTGAAGTGAAGTCAAAAGGTTGGTCAACATGGAGTAAATTACAGAGCGGTTTTGAAATTTTTGAAAAATCCTTTATGAACCGTCTGTAAAATCCTGCATGTCCCAAAAAGCTTCTAATGCCTTTAACCGTGCTAGGCTCGGGTAATTGCATTATTACTTCTATTTTAGCCTTATCCACTTCCAAGCCTCTTTTAGAAACCAAATGACCCAAAACAATTCCCTCTTGTTGTAACGCCCCAAAACCCAGGCAATAAAAACCAACATAACAGCAATAAATCCCAGTGATCTAAATCGCAATAACATAAAAAATCTTTTCTCAAAAGGTACAATAGTTAAGAGTGCATGCGGAACAAACCCTCCACAGCTGAGATTTCTAAAAGGATAAGAATCATAACTCCTGACTGACCACGCTACTCTAAGCGCTCAACATCTCTTTGCCTCTAGCAACTCGATCTTTCCCTGAAAAGGTTTTAGATTTTGAAAACGAGGGTTAGACCGAAAGGTCTAGTGAATTCCCTCAAAACAGTTTAAACAACAGTTCCGGCCAGCTGGCCGTAAAATCAGTTCAAAAACCACTGAATGTGTGCGGACAAAGAAAAACACCGTCCAGGCCCAGTCCAGGTCGTCTGACAATAACTCCCAAGGGACGTAGTCCCAAGGTACCCCCAAGTGGCGGATCAGACCAAATGGTAAACTCCCAAGGAACGCGAGGTTCCAAGGTACCCAGTGTCCATAGTGCAACACATCAGTCAAGTCATCAAGTCATTACCATTTTAAGCATGCTCTAAATGTAATATCGTTTCATGTCTTATAACAAACAACCAACAAAGTTTCACATTTCAAATCAGTTTGCAAATCGAATGGATATTCAAAACAGTAAAACAATCCATTCATTTCAGGCAAGGGAACGCACCTGATCCTGCCCCAACTGAGCTACGCTCTGCCTTATCCGCACCTACAACACAAATCTCAATCAGATCATACTAACCCACTAGGAAGACTCTTTCCTAGTCACCAAATCTTAGCTCTCATCATCATCCGACCCGAATCAACATGGAATAACAGACTAGGGTTTTTGGGATAACCAACTAGGGTTTTCAAGAAATGAATACGATTAGGCTTTTCCCATGAACTGATATCTCAAGAAATGACGACAAGGTACCACGGCCTCAAGAGATGATACACGGCATGATAGATCAACGTCATCTAAAACGATACATAAACTCACTCGTGATGAGGAACAGATTCACAAGAAATGACAGCCCGAAACGATAACCAAGACTACTCAAGACGATAGCCGATCTCACATAAAATGATAAGGCTAGGGTTACATGAAATGACACCCGAAATGCCAATTGCTCCCATATGAAATGATAACAAGGTAACAAGGGTTACATGGAATGATAGCAACAATGAGGGAAATTCAACAAATAAACCCAATGAGGGAAACTCAATGAGGGAAACTCAACAAATAAACTCAATGAGGGAAACTCCATAAGTAAACTCAATGAGGGAAACTCAATGAGGGAAACTCCATAAGTAAACTCAATGAGGGAAACTCCACAAATAAACCCAATGAGGGAAACTCCATAAGTAAACTCAATGAGGGAAACTCAATGAGGGAAACTCAACAAATAAACCCAATGAGGGAAACTCCATAAGTAAACTCAATGAGGGAAACTCAATGAGGGAAACTCAACAAATAAACCCAATGAGGGAAACTCCATAAGTAAACTCAATGAGGGAAACTCAATGAGGGAAACTCCATAAGTAAACTCAATGAAGGAAACTCAATGAGGGAAACTCAACAAATAAACCCAATGAGGGAAACTCCATAAGTAAACTCAATGAGGGAAACTCAATGAGGGAAACTCAACAAATAAACCCAATGAGGGAAACTCAGTGAGGGAAACTCCATAAGTAAACTCAATGAGGGAAACTCAACAAATAAACCCAATGAGGGAAACTCCATAAGTAAACTCAATGAGGGAAACTCAACAAATAAACCCAATGAGGGAAACTCAATGAGGGAAACTCCATAAGTAAACTCAATGAAGGAAACTCAATGAGGGAAACTCAACAAATAAACCCAATGAGGGAAACTCCATAAGTAAACTCAATGAGGGAAACTCAATGAAGGAAACTCCATAAGTAAACTCAATGAGGGAAACTTGTGACAACCCTCCACTTCCCACCTCAGGCCAGTAAAACTTTAACCGACTTACCGGAGCGGAACAATATTTTGGTACTATCATTTTGTCAAAAACAATGTTGTATGACAACATTTATTGTGTAAAGGCTAGATAAGTGCCTTTGACGTTTATTGAGTCGCCACTATAGTCGGTACGCAAAACCGACTGACTGTTATCAGCAGGTCCCGATTCCGATCACTAGACTGTCAAATAAAATTTTAAAATGACCCAAAATAATAAAAATATCAATTTCTAATAAGTTCCTTAATAAAAATCCGAAAACTGCTTTCGATACGCAAAAATCGCAAAAACGCGCGTTTTCGGTAACGGTTTCTATTTTTAGCAACTTTTTACACCCAATACTACAATATTTCAACAAAACTCAATTAACTACTTTATAAGACCAGCCATTTTTATTTAAGAAATAAAACCATTTCATTACACATGGTTTGAGTTAGTGGGAGACAAGAATATAACACATTCCTCACTTACACACACCATACATCACAACCTTCACCTCACACCCAACTCTCTCCCTCATTTCTTCCACCAAAACCGTCCACCACCCACCATTTTACTCCCAAACCACTTCCTCTACTTGGTATAAATACCACCTACATCCTCCTCACTTCATTCATTTCTCACTTCTACTTCTCTCACTAAACTCTCTCTCTCACTAGAATTCTCTCAAGCTTTCTCCATACACTATCAATTTCTTGAAGATCTTCAAGTATCTTCAAGAACAACTCAAGGTAAAATGATGATCTTCATCTCTTCTTCTTCAAATCATCATCACTCAATGGTGAGAGATGAGAGTACTTGCATTTTATGCAAAGGAAATCATCTAGGATCACCCAAAAATTGAGATGAATGGATGATCCTTGTTTCATAACTTCAACTCTTGTTCATTCCAAGTATATCTTTTAAGTTCTTGTTTCTTCTTATTATTCCTTATAAATGCAATAAGAGTGGTAAATCCCTCATTGAATGTTGTTAGTTTATGCATAATGTTGATATATTCATTGTGAATAAAGCAATAAGTGAGGTTATAAACCCACATTGCTTCATTAATCATATTCGTATTTTTGTTTTCTCATGATCATCTACCATCTTGCATGTGGTTTAGATGAATTCATATAGCCAAATACCCTTTCTTTGCTTGGATCCACTAAAGATTCAAGCAATAAGTGAGTTGATGGCCTATGAACACCTTCTTGTTGTTTAATTTGGTAAATATGTGAATGCATGTGTGAAATGTGTTTTATGAAGTGATATTCCTTCAAACACATCTGGTCTTGAACTTTGGTAAAGAGAAATCATCATAAAATTTACTAAACAAAAGAATAATTTTGTTATTCAACAACTAGTCTAAAATTCGTCCAACAGATTCTGGACAGATTCGGACACAACTTTGAGAGGCCATAACTCCTTCATAAAATGTCCAAATGACATGATTCTTTTTTTTAAATTCAAGTTCATTGAGTTATATTTCAAACCCCACTGGCCGTTTGCAAAAATTCCAAGTTTCGGACCCTCAAACATGTCCGTACAAAAAGATTGCGCAACAGCTCAAGTTGCTGTCACTATTTTAATAAACTTTCTGTTTGGGGACCGTAACCTTTTCCAAAAATTATGAAATTTGGTCAGTAATTAGTAAACTCATATGGCTAAAACATATTAAAGTTTCGTAATTTTTAGGGTTATGCATCATACCCAAATGCATGTCCCAAAACAGCCTCCGAATCTGTCAAGAATGGGAAAAACTGAAAAATGTTATTTTATGTAAAATCCTATTTCTTCTAAAACACTTTCATAAAAAGTAATCCATGGACTTTAAAAGGTTGTTGGAAGGATAAATAAGGTAGAATCAACATAAAACACACATGCATGACCATATACCAATTTTCACACTTCGGTTATAATCACCAAAGTGCGTATTTTTCGGCAATCGTTATAAAAACTAAGGTTTCGTTCGCGCGTATGTTTTTACTATTAACTTAAGGAACTTAAATGGGTCAAGGAACTTATTAAAATACTTTATATCACTAGGTCGGAATTCGGTGGAACCTCGCTAACTCGGGACTCTTGAGCTAACAACTCGGTGAGTTATTCACGGCCCCCTTTTTACGTTTTTACATTTTTGGGGTGAAAAGCATGATAAAACTACCGGTTGATTAAACTTTTAAAACGATTTGTGAAACGATTTGTGGAACGATTTTGTGGAACGATTTCGTGGAACGATTTTGTGGAACGATATGTTTTTGGAACGATTTTTGTGGCTATGGTATGCATACTTATCTAGATTAATTGGGTGTTTTTCTTATCGCAAGTCCTCGTACACACTACTAAGTCTAATTCACTGCGGTGGACCGAGTAATCAATGGTAGCGCTATCGGGTTGGCAACCCCACCTTTCGTACCCCGCTTGCAACGGGGTTGGTAACGATAACGATTGGTGTTTAATTACTTTTTGTGGAACGATTGTTGTGTCATGTTGCGATAAGCATGGCATTGCGGGGCAAAAACTATGCTTCTAGGAGATTAGTAGTGACTCGTTAATCTTGGGTGTAAGTATTGCATGATAAGTACCATATGCCGGGATTTTGCGAGACACGCGCCTGATGGCGAAACCCGCGCAAAATCCAACTATTCAGTTTATTGCTTGAACTTATTATCTCCGGTATTATTTTTGGAACGAGAACTATATGTATGTGTGTTGTTAAACCCGTGAACTCACCAACTATGACGATAGTTGACCTTTTTAACTCTCATGCTTTTCAGGCAAGCCAAAGTAAGAAAGATTGAAATGCACGTGTGTTACGCCTTCACGCATATCAAGATTAAATTTCCTTTCCGTTGTAATTTGATTTTCGTTGTAATAATTTTTAAGACTTTAGTACAATGTAACATTGTAAAACTTAATTATTTTGATATGCTATGGCGTTTATTGTCTATACTTGTGTTGTGCTACTTTGCGCTGTTACACTCTGTGTTTCCGCTTTAGCGGGGTGTGACAGACTTGGTATCAGAGCCAAGGCTATAGAGAATAACGATTTTCTGACGAGAAAATCAAGTACTATAGCCATCAAAATATAACAACGGAAAGAGGAAACTTTTCTAAAATAGTTTCTTATGCTTCCAAAGTGATTAACCCGGGAGTCGTTTATTGGGTCTTAATTAAACATAGCCTGATCAACTATGTTTAGTCAAGAGGCAATAACACGAAAGTAGGGAAAGTTACGATGGGAGTATAAAAACCATAAAGTTTTTCATACATGGCATATTGTGTGTGTGGTCACGATGCACTGAATAGTTGTAATGACACTATGAGACACTAATGCGTTAGTAATAGGAAGCCACTATCGAACTTACTTATTAAGATATGTAAACGCTTCAGTCACTATGTCGTCAAACGCTAGATGGACCTCCGAAGAGGAAGAGGACCCTTCCAAAAACTCAGGATCGGATATCGAAGTGTCGAGTGATGATGCCTCCGACGACTCGCACCCAATTCCCCCTGTAGATGTCGTACCTCAACCCTCGCCGGATAACCCCGCACCTGAACCGAACCTCCCTAGGCCTCGCACTAGAGAGACCGCTAGGAAGAGAGTTCTTCCTCCTATTGCTAATGGAATCACTATCCCCCGTGACCCTGCTGTCAGACCCTCCCGTACCCCTCCGGGAGTACCCACTCTGAGATGCGTGGAACTACCGATGGAAGATACTCGTAAGATTAGTATCATTCAGAAAAGGATTGAGAGGTTCCAAATTAGGATAGATAGACAAGCGCAAGTCATACGTTCGCTGACTAAGTTGACTCATAAGCTGGAACAAGCTACTTCGGGAGCTGTAGAAAGAGCCGCGACGGTCGGACGGATGGCTAGGAGGACGGAGCTACAATGTCAGGCTGTGACCATCTCTGTAGTGATTGTCGGGCTTGTGATTCTTGTGCTTCTCGGACCTTAGAAGTTCCCATTATGTATTTCCATTTCCCTTTCGCCTCGAAGATGTATCTGTAACGACGTAGTAACGTCAACTTTTGGTTTATGAAACGGAATCTAGTATTTTAAATTTATATATTCTCTTGACTCGTTTACTGTAACCGATTCAACGAAAGGGGAAACTCTATGATTTTTCCATTACATCCTTAATTAAATCCTTTTCTTTTAAACATTATAGAACTATGTCAACTCGAAACACCCGAAGCACAAGAACAACTCCAGACGATCAAATCCCGGACATAGCCCAATTCGTAGCTCAACAAGTCCAAGCTGCCATCCCTAACCTAGTCACCCAAGTAGTTTCCGACCTCATTGCACGAAGAAAGAATGGTGAAGTTATTGTATCCATCAAATGGAAGGATGGTAAGGCAAGGAAGGTAGAGCACCAGCAAGATTAAATTTCCTTTCTGTTGTAATTTGATTTTCGTTGTAATAATTTTTAAGACTTTAGTATAATGTAACATTGTAAAACTTAATTATTTTGATATGCTATGGCGTTTATTGTCTATACTTGTGTTGTGCTACTTTGCGCTGTTACACTCTGTGTTTCCGTTTTAGCGGGGTGTGACAAAACTCCATAAGTAAACTCAATGAGGGAAACTCCACAAATAAACCCAATGAGGGAAACTCCATAAGTAAACTCAATGAGGGAAACTCAATGAGGGAAACTCAACAAATAAACCCAATGAGGGAAACTCCATAAGTAACTCAATGAGGGAAACTCAATGAGGGAAACTCAACAAATAAATCCAATGAGGGAAACTCCATAAGTAAACTCAATGAGGGAAACTCCATAAGTAAACTCAATGAAGGAAACTCAATGAGGGAAACTCAACAAATAAACCCAATGAGGGAAACTCCATAAGTAAACTCAATGAGGGAAACTCAACAAATAAACCCAATGAGGGAAACTCAATGAGGGAAACTCCATAAGTAAACTCAATGAGGGAAACTCAACAAATAAACCCAATGAGGGAAACTCCATAAGTAAACTCAATGAGGGAAACTCAACAAATAAACCCAATGAGGGAAACTCAATGAGGGAAACTCCATAAGTAAACTCAATGAAGGAAACTCAATGAGGGAAACTCAACAAATAAACCCAATGAGGGAAACTCCATAAGTAAACTCAATGAGGGAAACTCAATGAGGGAAACTCCATAAGTAAACTCAATGAGGGAAACTCAACAAATAAACGAAAAGCATCTCATCTAAGGAAGGCCAAATCCCGATTCGGAAATCATGATTTCCAATTCGGAAAGGCATTTGAACATCACAAGACCTCCCGGTTCGGGAATCCGGGATACCCGATTCGGGTAACATGAATACCCGATTCGGGTAACATGAATACCCGATTCGGGTAACATGAATACCCAATTCGGGTAACATGAAAATCGATCCATACAACCCTCAATTCGATCCAAAAAGCCCCGAAATGGTTTTATCTTATATCACAATCAAAATACAATTAATTTAGAGCTTAAAACCATAGATCTTACCTTGATTTGTGAAGAACACCCTTGATGATAGTGATGATGAGAGAAATTGATGAAGATGATGATGGAGCCTCTCTCCCAAAAACACACACTTCACACACTTGCCTCATTCCCAAAATGACAAAACCCTAGTTTTCCTCTTTTAAATACTCTGGGCTTACAAGGCCAAGCCCATTAACAAGCTTAAAACCCAACAAACACAACAACTTTCCAAGAACTTACACAATTAGTCCCTCCACTCAAAAAGCCTTACACACAAAGTCACAGTTAAAGTTAACCGATAGTCTAACCTAGAATTCAGGTTATTACACTTGTACCATAAAATGACACTTTTCCCAATTTAGAATCAGATCATGTGTCTCGCAACGTTCCAAACTCTTTTTAAGATTTTCAAGACAATTTTCAAACGATGTGCCAATACATGAATACCCGATTCGGGTAACATGAATACCCGATTCAGGTAACATGAATACCCAATTCGGGTAACATGAAAATCGATCCATACAGCCCTCAATTCGATCCAAAAAGCCCCGAAATGGTTTTATCTTATATCACAATCAAAATACAATTAATTTAGAGCTTAAAACCATAGATCTTACCTTGATTTGTGAAGAACACCCTTGATGATAGTGATGATGAGAGAAATTGATGAAGATGATGATGGAGCCTCTCTCCCAAAAACACACACTTCACACACTTGCCTCATTCCCAAAATGACAAAACCCTAGTTTTCCTCTTTTAAATACTCTGGGCTTACAAGGCCAAGCCCATTAACAAGCTTAAAACCCAACAAACACAACAACTTTCCAAGAACTTACACAATTAGCCCCTCCACTCAAAAAGCCTTACACACAAAGTCACAGTTAAAGTTAACCGATAGTCTAACCTAGAATTCAGGTTATTACACTTGTACCATAAAATGACACTTTTCCCAATTTAGAATCAGATCATGTGTCTCGCAACGTTCCAAACTCTTTTTAAGATTTTCAAGACAATTTTCAAACGATGTGCCAATAACTGAAAAATCATCCATGAAAACTTCCATGGTATCTTCAATCATGTCTGAAAAAATTGACATCATACACCTTTGAAATGTTGCGGGAGCGTTACACAAACCAGATGGCATTCGCCGAAAAGCGAAAGTTCCGAAGGGACAAGTGAAGGTGGTCTTTTCTTGATCTTTGGGTGCAATGTGAATTTGGTTGTAACCAGAATATCCGTCCAAAAAGCAATAAAATTCCTTTCCGGCTAAACGATCTAGCATCTGATCTATGAAGGGCAAAGGGAAATGGTCCTTTTTGGTGGCTAGGTTCAATTGTCTATAATCCATACAAATTCTCCACCTGGTCACAGTTCTTGTCGAGATAAGTTCATTTTTCTCGTTGGTGATTACCGTGGTACCACCTTTCTTTGGTACACATTGTACCGGGCTTACCCAACCGCTACTAGAAATGGGGTATATAATACCCGCATCTAGCCACTTAAGGATTTCTTTTTTAACGACCTCTTTCATGATGGGATTTAGTCGTCTTTGTGGTTGCACTTTGCCAATGCTATTTTCTTCCAAAATTATCTTGTGTTGACAAAGTGTCGGGCTTATTCCTCTAATGTCTGCTATTGTCCACCCAATGGCTTTCTTATGGTTTTGTAACAGTTTAATTAATTTCTCTTCCTGTTCACAACTTAAGTTAGAGGATATAATTATAGGCAATTTATCTTCCTCCATGAGATAAGCATACTTTAGGTGTGATGGTAGAGGTTTCAAGTCCAAATCGGGTGCCTTAACTATGGATGGTGGTTGGACAGATCTTTCACTAAAACCCAACTGTTCAAAAACAGCTAACACTTCAACCTCTGTGTTTTCAAGTTCTGTATTTTCAAAATTATCAGCACAGTTCACCTCTGTGGTGAGATTGTCACCACTGAGGGGACAGCTGATTGAGTTTATTTCCAAATCATCACTTGAAGTATAGATGGCAGAACAATCCTCAAAGTTCCTATTATACTTAAGTGTTTTGAACAGGTTGAAGGTTACCTGTTGGTCGTTGACCCTCATGGTTAGTTCGCCTTTCTGAACGTCAATCAAGGCTCTTCCTGTTGCAAGAAATGGTCGTCCTACAATGATGGGACAACTCCTATCGGCTTCAAAGTCCAACACTAAAAAGTCAGCCGGAAAGATAAATTTAGCGACTTGGACTAAAATATCCTCAATCTTACCCTTCGGATAAACAATGGATCTATCGGCTAATTGTAAAGTTACGGTCGTTGGCCGAACTTCACCAATTTCCAATTTATTGAAAACCGACAAGGGCATGAGATTCACACTTGCCCCTAAGTCACAAAGAGCATGTCCGACTTCCTTCCCTCCAATGGAACACGGGATGGTGAAACTTCCCGGGTCTTTGAGTTTTGGAGGGATCTTACAAGTGAGAAGCGCACTACATTCTTTTGTTAAAGCCACAGTTTCAAATTCACTCAATCTCCTTTTCTTATTAAGAATGTCTTTCAAAAATTTAACATAATTTAGCATTTGCTCGAGAGCTTCTACCAAAGGTATGTTAATATGGAGCTGTTTAAAGATGTCCAAAAACTTCTTAAACTGAGTATCCATATTTTTGGATTTCAATCTTTGAGGAAAAGGTAATTCTCTCAGATCCACTACTGGTTGATTTGACTTTTGAACAGTTTGGACTGGAGTTTCAGCAGCATTTGAACTGGGCAAAGCTGCTGTTTTGGGGACAGACTCTAGCTCCTGTGGGGTCTCAACAATTGAAAACAGTCCTGGAAAGTTTTCTTTATCAAATGCATGCCTTGTTTTAGTGTGACATGGTTGTTCCGTTGACATTATCTCGGGTCCAATTTCAACGATCGTCACTGCCTTAACATGTTCCTTACCCTTAGGGGTTTCTGTGTCACTTGGCAGAGTGCCAGGTGGCCTATTTCTCAATTCATTTGCAAATTGTCCCAGCTGGGTTTCAAAGCCTCTCAAAGTTGCATTGGTTTGATTTATAAAACCTTTTAGCAAAGATTCAATTGAACCATTGCCATCCGATGCATTTTGAGACCTTTGTTGGTGCATTTGTGAGGATTGCCCACTTTGAAAATTTTGAGGTGCACCTTGATGAAATCCCGGGGGATTTTGTTGGTTTTGAAAATGACTAGCCCCGGGGGCCGAAGTCCTGGAGTTTTGTATGAAAGATGTGGATGATTTCTCCAGTTTGAGTTGTATGTTGGTGAAAACGGGCTGTTTTTAGAATAGTTTCCAACAAAGTTTACTGCTGCTGGGTTGTTCGGACAATTTTCATAAGTATGATTATTACCGCAAAATACGCACATTTCTTTTTCAGAAGATGTCATAGCTTGTACTTGGTTTATCTCATTAATATTCAAATTGTTTTTCACCAAGTTGGTTAAAGCCAAAATTTGTGCGTTTAATGTGGTAATGGCATCATTCTCATTAATTTCCGATGGTCTTTTAGGTGCCAAAGCGCGTGGGTTTGACCAATCAGTGTTGTTTCTGGCAATCTTTTCCAAAATGTCAACAGTTTCAGTATATGTTTTTGAAAGAAAAGCACCACCCGCTGTTGCATCTAAATTACCTTTTGCAGCAAAAGTAAGACTGTTATAAAACGTTTCCATTTGGATGCAATGGGGAATTCCATGATGAGGACATCTCCTAAGTAGTTCTTTAAATCTCTCCCATGCATCCGAGACTGCCTCATCCTCATACTGTTGAAACATCAAAATTTCATTTCTGAATTTAACATTTCTTGTCGGCGGGTAATATTTTTTTAAAAACTTTTCCGCCAAACTTGTCCAACTGTTGATTGAATGAGGTGGTTGGGAATTTAACCAAACCTTAGCTTGATCCTTTAATGTGTAAGAAAAAAGTGTCAAACGTAAGTGTTCGGTTGTTATCCCGCGAATACGAAAATGATCCGTCATTTCTAAAAAAGATTTTAAATGAGAGTGCGGATCTTCTGATGCCAACCCTGCAAATTGACCCATAGCCGATATCATTTGGAACATTACTGGCTTTGGTTCAAAATGTACTGTTGCATCCACGGTGGTTTCAAAATACCTGACTGTAACTGTCCAAATTCGGGTAGTGCATAGTCACGTATTCCTTTTTCCTTGTTATCGGCGATGGTTATGGTGGTTTCCTCTTGTGGTGGTGGGTTTCGAGCCATGTTTCGGTTACGACCAGTTCTACCTCGACGACGTCTTTTGACAGTACGTTCTATCTCCGGATCGAGAGGTAAAAGTTCACCGTGTTTTAGCCGTGGCATACAACGTGAAAAGTGCTATTTAACAAAAACAAGCAACTCAGGCTCGAATGAAATATCTCAGAGTTTAAAATTAAAGCCAAGTCCCCGGCAGCGGCGCCAAAAACTTGATAGCGAAAAACCGTGCGTGCCACTATGTGGTCACAATTTCACCACAATGAGGATGCAAGTATACACCGACAAAGGGATCGCTATAAGTAATAAAGTGATAGTATACCAAATGTTCGTTTCCACAGGGACTGAGATTTTATAGAAAACTTGAGATTTTCATGAACTTCTAGTGCTTGACGGGTTTTGATGTAAAAAGTGGGTTTGATGGTGAAAATGCTAAAAATGACGACTTTTGACTTATAAAGAAGAAAGAGGGTGTGGATGTAAGTTTTTATTTTAAAACATAGTATAACACGAGTTTAGAAACTTCACGTTATGGGGATAATTATAAAAACACAAATCTCTCGAAACTATGTTTTTACAAAACATACCGTGAAGTTGCTACGAAGTCGTCGTTATTCCAAATCGTAAGATTACCGATTTTTATAAGTAGATTAAAATAAATCTCGTTCCACCGAGTATGGGGATTTATACCCAAGTCTCCTTGTGATATAAATCCCGACCGGCTTACTGAACCTTAACAAACCATGCAGAACCCGCATCTCTGTGTGATTATCAAAGGCCCTCTCGAGCTCTTTGTGCATTATCCAAACCGTATTTCGGACCCGCCCATCTCTGGATCTGAGGTCTAACACGACACATCAAAATGGCCGGTTTATCAGTATCGAAATTTCGCATCGGTTTAAATAACTAATCTTAATATTTGGAAATAACGACAACACCCAATTGCTGTCTACGCAGTTTTAAAATAAACTCACACCCACACCCATTAAAGGGTTTAGCCTAAAATAAAAGACATAACAAGATTAGATTTATAAACTAACTTCATGATAATTAAGTACGGAATAAAAAGGTACAGTACGAGAAATAAAATAAAGCAGTTAACAGTTATAACTAGAAAGCATATAAGGAGTTAGCTAAAATTAAACAGTAAATAAAAAGCAGAAAAAGAAAAACAGATAAGCTCCTAAAATGGAGCCTGGGGAGCGAAAAAAAAGAAAGAAGAGAAGCAGTAGCAAAGCTTTCTGGATGATCTTCAAATGTATGGATGAGGCTCATTATAAATAAACACATAACCCATGGATAATATCCATGGGTATTTTTGCCAACCAATAAGAACCCTTCCATATCCTTTCAGCAATCATTATTTCAATATTTCCTCACATGGCCTAGTGGGCCAAGTTGCTGCCTTCTCGTCTCTTTTACCCTCCAAAAGCCAAGTAACAAATGTTCCCCTCAGTGGTGACACAGAGGGGACTGCTGTGTAGTCGTTTCTGAATCTCGAGCTGCTGGAGAGCTTTTTGGACTGTTTTCGGGATTTGGACTGATTTGTGGAGCTTTTTGGCCGCTTTTCGTCAAACATGATCTTTTTGTGTTTATCAATCCTTTTCAAAACATTTTAGTCCAAATGGAAAGAAAGAAAGCAAAGCGGGTATAAAATAATATATAAAATGAGGTTTTTTATAACTAAATAACTCTCAATTTAGAGAGTTATCACCTCCCCCTTCCTCTTCCGCGTCCCCTACCACGCCCCCTACCTCGCTCCGCCGGTTTCCTCGGTATTGGAGGTTTCCGAGTTCCCCGCACAGTTGCTGCGACTTGAGGGTTGTCTAATGGTTCATCTTCATGAACCTCTTCAACTTCCACCTCTTCTTCGGCTCGGGTGCGGCTCCTTGTCGTTCGAGCAGACATAACTGATTCAATAAAATATGCACTTTAGTGTTCCACAACAATAGAAGGTCATTTGGTACATACACATACGCGGAAATTTTGTAATCACACTGGCCAGGTGTGACTATAATTTTCCTTATACATGTCAACCCCTTGTAACCTCTTGGCCCTAACCTACTAGTCCATGCTACGGTCCCTTATTCTTTCAGTTGTGCTCACACTCTTCTAAGGTTTAAGACTAGGTCCCCACTAGTACCTAATTCACTTAAACCGGTGCTCTGATACCACTTGTAAAGACCTCAAACCAACAATAAAGACAAACACGAAAATGGCATAAGTGGCTCGAAGCCTTAAGTCTCAATCATAAACATAAACTCAAACTTTGGTGTTCACAATAAATTTCTCACCAATAAACACAACTGAAAGTCTAAATAAGGATATGACAAACGAAATCATAAGATAACTAGAATCTTGACTTCAATCTCTAACTTCTTTAATCCGAATCACGCATGCTCCTTACCCTTCCTTATCTCGGTCCTACTCAACCTGTCTGGAAAGTTAAATTTGGAAAAATAAGCAACGAGGGTTAGACACAAGGTCTAGTGAGATTCCCTCCCTAAGTTTTCAACAATTTAAAATGGTTAAGAAACTTTTCAGATAAACAATTTAGGTAAGAGTCACACATACAAATATAGTAACACACTTTAAACGTCGTTAACACGACCACACTGATGGGTACACACCTCCCATAACATAGGAACCCGAAACAAATTCAAGGTTCTTAAAAATGGATCCATATATCACACTGATGCATAAGCATTTGCATATTTCAAGATTCACATAGCTATTTCAAAATCAAGTTGCAAGGTATAATTCATGAAACACAAGTTACTTTAGTTTTAGAAAACCTTTTGGTGCATATGTGTGACAACCCTCCACTTCCCACCTCAGGTTAGTAAAACTTTAACTGATTTACCGGAGCAGAACAGTATTTTGGGTACTGTCATTTTGTCAAAAACAATATTGTATGACAACATTTATTGTGTAAAGGCTAGATAAGTGCCTTTGACGATTATTGAGTCGCCACTATAGTCGGTACGCAAAACCGACTGACTGTTAACAGCAGGTCCCGATTCCAACCACTAGACTGTCGAATAAATTTTTAAACGACCCAAAATATTAAAAATATTAATTTCTAATAAGTTCCTTAATAAAAATACGAAAAACTGCTTTCGTTACGCAAAAATCGCAAAAACGCGCGTTTTCGGTAACGGTTTCCGTTTTTAGCAGCTTTTTACACCCAATACTATAAAAATTCAACAAAATCAAATTGTTTGTGTTAAAATTCCAGCCATTTTAATTTCAAAAAGAAAAACCATCTTGAGTGCACATGGTTTGATTTAATGAGAGACAAAGATTCCAAAACAAACCAATACACACTTATCTCACTTACACACTCTACACTTCAACTCAATACATCACACCACCATCAACCCCCCCCCCCCCCCCCCCCCCCTTTTCCTCCCTTGGCCGGCCACATGCCACCACCCACACCACCCTCACCCTTTGATTTTTGGGTATAAATACCCCACACCCTCATTCAAACCTCACCATTTTCACCTACACCTCTCTCTCTAACTTCTCACTAGAAACTTTCTCTCTAGTTTTCTCTCTAGCTTCTTTCATACACCACCTCAAGTTCTTGAAGATATTCATCAATCTTCAAGAACACCATCAAGGTAAATCATCATATTCTTCTTTAAATCATCATCTCCCAATGTTGTGAGATGGAAGTATCTTGCAAGTAAGCAAGGAAAACATCTATGATCAACCAAATAGTTGGGTAGTTTGAATGATCTTCAAAACTCTTGATTGTTACTTTAAATACTTGTTCATATACTACTATAATCTTGTACATTTTATTTCAAGTACTTCCTTTTCTTTTATACAAACAATCCACCATACTTTGGTGTAGATGAAATCACTAGTCAAATACCCTTTCTTTGCTATGCAATAAGTGAGTTAATGACTAGTGATTCCAATCTTCTTATGATCATCTATCACCTTGCATGAGGTATGGATGATTTCATATAGCCAAATACCCTTTCTTTGCTTGGATCATCAAAAGTTCAAGCAATAAGTGAGTTGATGGCTTATGATTATAATCTAGATGTTTAATTTGGTATATATATGTAAATGCATGTGTAAAATGTGTTTTATGAAGTTGATATTCCTTCAAACACATCTGGACTTGAGTTTTGGTAAAGAGAAATCATCATAAAATTCATTAAACAAAAGAAATATTTTGTTATTCAACAACTAGTCTAAATTTCGTCCAACAGATTCTGGACAGATTCGGACCTGACTTTGAGAGGCCATAACTCCTTCATAAAATGTTCAAATGACATGATTCGTTTTTTTAAATTCAAGTTAATTGAGTTATCTTTCAAACCTCACTGGCCGTTTGCAAAAATTCCAAGTTTCGGACCCTCAAACAGTCCGTACAAAAAGGTTGCGCAACAGCTCTAGTTGCTGTCACTACTTTAATAAACCTTCTGTTTGAGAATCCTAACCTTTTCCAAAAATTATGAAATTTGGTCAGTAAATAGTAAACTCATATGGCTAAAACATATTAAAATTTCATGATTTTTGGAGCTGTGATTCATACCCAAATGCATGTTCCAAAACAGCCTCCGAATCTGTCAAGAATGAGAAAATCTGCAAAATGGTATTTTATGTAAAATCTTATTCTTCCAAACACACTTACATCCTTGAACACCAAAAGATTATTAGAAGGATAAATGGAGTAAAATCAACATAGAACACACATGCATGACCATATACCAACTTTCACACTTCGGTTATAATCACCAAAGTACGTATTTTTCGACAATCGTTATAAAAACTAAAGTTTCGTTCGCGCGTATAATTTAACTATGATTTAAGAAACTTAAATGGGTCAAGGAACTTATTAAAATATTTTATATCAATAGGTCGGAATTCGGTGGAACCTCGCTAACTTGGGACTCTTGAACTAGTAACTCGGTGAGTTATTCACGGCCCCTTTTTACGTTTTTACATTTTTTGGGTGAAAAGCATGATACACTACCGGTTGATTAAACTTTTGAAACGATTTGTGAAACGATTTTGTGAAACGATTTATTTTGGAACGATTTTTGTGGCTATGGTATGCATACTTATCTAGATTAATTGGGTATTTTTCTTATCGCAAAGTCCTTGTACACACTACTAAGTCTAATTCACTGCGGTGGACCGAGTAATCAATGGTAGCGCTATCGGGTTGGCAACCCCACCTTTCGCCCCCGTTTGCAACGGGAACGTGTTGATGACGATTGGTGTTTAATTACTTTTGTTTTGTGGGTTTGTTATGTCATGTTGCGATGAGCATGATGTTGCGAGGAAAAAACTATGCTTCTAGGAGATTAGTAGTGGCTCGTTAATCTTGTGTGTAAGTATTGCATGATAAGTACCATATGCCGGGATTTTGCGAGACACGCGCATGATTGCGAAACCCGCGCAAAATCCAACTATTAAGCTTCTTGCTTGAACTTATTACATATCTCTGGTATTATTTTTGTAACGCGAACTGTATGTATGTGTGTTGTTAAACCCGTGAACTCACCAACTATGACGATAGTTGACCTTTTTAACTCTCATGCTTTTCAGGCGATCCAAAGTAAGAAGAACAAAAATGCACGTGTGTTACGCCTTCATGCATATCAAGACTAAATTTCCTTTCCGTTGTAGTTTGATTTTCTTTGTAATAATTTTAAGACTCTAGTGCGATGTAATATTGTAAGACTTAACTATTTTGATATGCTATGGCGTTTATTGTCTATACTTTGTGTTGTGCTACTTTGCGCTGTTACACTCCGTGTTTCCGCTTTGGCGGGGTGTGACAGACTTGGTATCAGAGCCAAGGCTATTGAGAATAATGATTTTCTAGCAAGAAAATCGAGTACTATAGCCATCAAAGTAAAACAACGGAAAGATGAACTTTTTAAAAAAATTATTTTTGCACGCTTCTAAAGTGATGAACCCGAGAGTCGCTTCATTTGGGACTTAATTAAACAAAGCCTGGCCAACTATGTTTAGTTAAGAGGCAATAATGCGAAGCTAGGGGAAAGTTACGATGGAAGTGTGAAAAACGAAAACTTTTCTTGCATGGCATATTGCATGAGTGACCACGATACCCGGACTAGATAGAACGTCACTATTGCGTTATTACACTATTGCGTTAATGCACTATCGCGTTAATACACTATTGCGATAATAATAAGAAGTCACTATTGAACTTATTTATTAATAATAAAATATAAACACTTCAGTCACCATGACATCGAACGGCGGATGGATCTCCGAAGAGGAAGAGGACCCCTCGGAAAACTCGGGGTCGGACATGGAAGCAGCAAGCGAAGACGCCTCCGACGACTCAAACCCAAATCCCCCCGTGATTGCTGAACCCCAACCCCCACCGGGAAAACCTGCACCCGAACCGGTACCCCCTAGGCCACGCACTAGGGAAACTGCTAGGAAACGAGTTCTTCCTCCTATACGTAGTGGTATCGCCATCCCTCGTGACCCCTATGCCGGACCTCCCATATCCTTCCGGGAGTGCCAATTCCGCGAAACCTAGAACTCTTGATCGAAGACGCTCGTAGGATGAACATCATGGAAGATAGGATAGAAAGGTTCCAAGAGAGGATGAATAGGCAAGCTCAGGCCTTGCGCGCCTTGACCGATCTAGCCCAATTTCTGGAGCAAGGTACTACTGGAGCCATAGAGAGGGCGGTGGCAGCGGGACGTCTGGCTAGGAGGGCGGAGCTACGAAGTCGGGCAGTGACCATCTTCACGGTCATGATGATTGTTGGGCTTGTGATCCTTGTGTTTCTTAATCTTTAGAAAACCTCTATGATGTATTTCCAATTTCCTATCGTTTATGTAATGGATGTAATCGCAATAGCGTAGTAACGCCAAATTTTGCTAATGAAATGATATTAAGTATTATGTATAAATGCTATCCATGTTTATCGTAACCAACTCGATTGTATAAACTCTTCCAAATGCAACCTTAATTCAATTCATCTCTTTTAAACATTGTAGAACTATGACAACTCGAAACACAAGTAGCACTGGATCAACGCCAAATGATCAAACCCCGGACATTTCCCAACTCGTAGCCCAACAAGTCCAAAATACCATCCCTAGTATTGTCACTCAAGTGACTGCTGGTATCGACAACCGTCGAAGGAGTGGCGGAGATCAAAGTGGTGAAGGAGGTAGTGGTAGTAATCAGGGATGCACTTACAAGACTTTCATGTCTTGCAAACCCAAGGAATTCCATGGCAAAGAAGGGGCCGTAGGACTACTTTCCTGGTTTGATAGCATGGAGTATGTACTCCACATAAGCAAGTGCTCCGAAGATCGCAAGGTAGAATATGCGGCATGTCAACTTCAAGGCAGGGCTTTGACTTGGTGGAACATCCAAGTACAAACCCGAGGCCGGGAAGCAGCATACAACTTATCGTGGGAAGACTTCAAGAAACTGCTGATAGAAGAATACTGCCCAAAAAAATGAACTGCAATAGCTTGAGGCTGAGTTTTGGAGCCATACCATGAAAGGCATGGACGTGGACAAGTACACGGCACGTTTCCATGAACTTGCTCAACTTGTACCACACATGGTTACTCCAGAGGAGAAGAGGATTGATAGGTATATCTGGGGACTAGCGCCCGAAATCCGAAGGATGGTTACCTCGGCTAACCCAACCACCATCCAGAGTGCCGTAGTCTTGGCTAACCGTTTAGCTAATGACGTAGTCCGATCAGGAACTGGAACTAAGAGTAGCATGGGAGGCAAAAGGAAGTTGGAAGGACAGTCAGGAAGAAAGCCTAGTAGTGGGTCAGGCCAAAGTACGCACTCACTAAAGAACTATGTGGTGAAGACACAAGACCAAGGAACCTATAAGGGATCCTATCCCGAATGCAAGACGTGTAACCATCACCATTGGGGAGACTGCCTTCGTTGTGAGAAGTGTAAACAACTTGGGCACTCCACACAATACTGTAGGAAGGGGGAAGGAGTACCTAGTGAAGGAAGGAAGTGTTTTGAGTGTGGAAGCCCGAACCACTTCAGGAATAAGTGTCCTAAGATGGGACAGGGGTCTAGAAATACCATGGATGGAAGTCAGTGTAGTCGCACCAATACTGTGAACCAGGGAACTCAGGCTCGAGGTAGAGCTTTCGTGATAGGGACTGAAGAGGCACGTCAGGATCCCCGTGTGATAACCGGTACGTTTCTTATAAACGACCACTATGCATCAGTCATTTTTTACTCTGGAGCCGATAGAAGCTTTGTATCCCTAGGATTTAGACCACTAATCCCTTTAGCCTCCGAAAGCTTAGATGAGGTTTATTCGGTAGAACTAGCAGATGGACGAGAACTTAAGGCTCACGACGTACTTCTAAATTGCACGTTAAGTTTAGCCGACGAATTGTTTAGCAAAGATCTTATACCAATCGAGCTAGGGAGCTTTGATGCAGTTGTAGGCATGGATTGGCTGTCACAAAATAGGGCAACGATAGGATGCTATGAGAAGACTGTTAGGATACAACTTTCGGATGGTAGAACCCTTGTGATAGAAGTGGAGAGACCCAACAGAAGTCTAGGAATAGTTTCGTGTATGAAGGCTCATAGTTATCTAAGGAAGAGATACATAACATTCTTAGTTCAAGTGGTAGGAAAGAAACCAGAAGCGAAGAAACTCGAGGATATTCCGGTAGTACGAAACTATCCTGAAGTGTTTCCGGACGAGCTACCCGGATTACCTCCGGCTAGACAAGTCGAATTCCGAATCGACTTAATTCCTGGAGCAACCCCCGTTGCTAAGGCACCTTACCGCCTAGCACCAGCCGAGATGCAGGAATTGTCCAACCAAATACAAGAATTGCTGGATAAAGGATTTATTCAGCCGAGTTCATCACCTTGGGGAGCCCCTGTATTGTTCGCTAAGAAGAAGGACGGATCGCTTAGGATGTGCATAGATTATAGGGAGCTGAACAAGTTGACCATCAAGAATCGTTATCCCCTCCCTAGGATAGACGACCTGTTCGATCAACTTCAAGGCGCCAGTTTCTTCTCTAAGATCGATCTCCTATCCGGTTACCACCAAGTAAGAGTCCATGAGGAGGATGTCCCTAAAACGGCGTTCAGAACACGCTATGGACATTATGAGTTTATGGTTATGCCTTTCGGACTCACGAATGCCCCCGCCGTGTTTATGGACCTGATGAATAGGATTTGCAGGCCATACCTAGATAAGTTTGTAATCGTATTTATCGATGACATAATCATCTACTCCCAAAGTAAAGAGGAGCACGAGCAGCATCTGAAGGTAGTACTCGAGCTACTTAGGGACCAGAAATTATACGCCAAATTCTCAAAGTGCGAATTTTGGATCCGGGAGGTACATTTTCTTGGTCATGTAGTTAGAGAGGAAGGAATTCTTGTAGCCCAGCAAAGATTGAAGCCATTGCAAAATGGGAGGCCCCGAAGACTCCAACGGAAATCCGCCAAATTTTAGGATTGGCAAGATACTACAGGAGGTTCATTGAAGGTTTCTCAAAGATCGCACAACCTCTGACAATGCTGACTCAGAAGGACAAGAAGTTCGATTGGGGTCAACGGCAAGAGGACGCCTTTCAACTCTTGAAGCAAAAGCTATGCAACGCACCAGTTCTGGCCCTACCCCAAGGGACAGAGGACTTCGTTGTGTATTGTGACGCTTCACGCCAAGGACTAGGATGTGTGCTGATGCAAAGGGATAAGGTTATAGCCTACGCATCTAGACAACTTAAGAACCACGAACAGAACTACACTACTCATGACTTAGAACTGGGAGCAGTAGTTTTTGCACTTAAGATTTGGAGACACTACTTGTATGGAACTAAGTGCACAGTGTTCACGGACCATAAGAGTCTACAACACATTCTAGACCAAAAGATGTTGAACATGAGGCAACGTAGATGGGTAGAATTACTTAGTGATTACGATTGTGAGATCAAGTATCACCCGGGCAAGGCTAATGTAGTAGCCGACGCCTTGAGTCGTAAGGAAAGGACGAAACCCTTACGAGTGCGAGCCTTGGAGATGCTTGTACACACCAGCTTGAAAGAGGATATCCTAAAGGCTCAGGAAGAGGCCTTACGAGAGGATAGACTAAAGGATGAAACTCTCCACAACCTAGAGGGAAGGTTTGACCTTAAGACCGACGGCGTACGGTACTTTAAGGGGAGAGTTTGGGTACCAAAGACTGGCAACCTGAGGAGATTAATCCTAAAGGAAGCGCACGAGTCGCGGTATTCCATTCATCCAGGGGCAGATAAGATGTATAAGAATCTAAAGGAATATTATTGGTGGCCAGGAATGAAGAAGGATGTAGCGTCATATGTGGGACAATGTTTGACTTGTTCCAAGGTCAAAGCTGAAAATCAGAAACCATCGGGTTTGTTACAACAACCTGGGATCCCTGAATGGAAATGGGAAGGGATTTCTATGGACTTAGTCACTAAATTGCCCAGAACTGCTAAGGGCACGATACGATCTGGGTAATAGTAGACCGTCTGACAAAGTCAGCTCATTTTCTCCCAATCCGAGAAGATTAAAAGATGGATAAGCTTGCGCGAATCTACATTAAGGAAATAGTGACCCGTCATGGAGTGCCAATCTCCATTATCTCTGACCGAGATAGCCGTTTTACATCACGATTCTGGCAATCATTGCAGAAATCCTTAGGATCCCAATTGGATTGGAGTACGGCATATCATCCTCAGACTGATGGCCAAAGTGAGAGGATCATCCAAACCTTGGAGGATATGTTACGCGCGTGTGTCATAGACTTTGGAGGAAATTGGGACGATCATTTGCCACTAGTAGAATTTTCCTACAACAATAGCTATCACACTAGCATCCAATGTTCCCCCTATGAAGCCTTGTACGCCGAAAATGTCGGTCTCCGCTCAGCTGGGTAGAACTTGGAGATAGCCAGCTGACAGGACCCGAGTTAATCCAGGAAACAACTGACAAAATTGGCTTGATTAGGGATAGGCTTAAGGCTGCTAGGGATCGTCAGAAAAGTTATGCTGACAACCGTAGAAAACCGTTGGAATTCCAAGTGGGAGATAGGGTACTTTTAAAGGTTTCTCCTTGGAAAGGGCTAGTACGATTCGGCAAAAGAGGAAAGCTAATCCCTAGGTACGTTGGACCTTTCGAAATCATCGAAAGAGTCGGCCCAGTTGCTTACAAGCTTAGGCTACCTGAGGAAATGAGTGAGATTCATAACACTTTTCACGTGTCAAATCTCAAAAAGTGTATAACCGATGAATCCCAAGTTATCCCTCTAGAGGAAGTCTTTGTGGAAAAACCCCTCTGCTTCGTCGAGGAACCTATAGAAATTCTTGACAAAGAGGTCAAGAAGCTCAAAAGGAGCAAGATCCCGATTGTTAAGGTACATTGGAGGTCCAGACGTGGACCGGAGTACACATGGGAACGTGAGGACTTCATGAAGAAGAAGTACCCTCAACTCTTTACTTGATTAGGTGTGGAAGTAACAATAAATGAATTTCGGGACGAAATTCTTTTTACCGGGGGAGACTGTGACAACCCTCCACTTCCCACCTCAGGTCAGTAAAACTTTAACTGATTTACCGGAGCAGAACAGTATTTTGGGTACTGTCATTTTGTCAAAAACAATATTGTATGACAACATTTATTGTGTAAAGGCTAGATAAGTGCCTTTGACGATTATTGAGTCGCCACTATAGTCGGTACGCAAAACCGACTGACTGTTAACAGCAGGTCCCGATTCCAACCACTAGACTGTCGAATAAATTTTTAAACGACCCAAAATATTAAAAATATTAATTTCTAATAAGTTCCTTAATAAAAATACGAAAAACTGCTTTCGTTACGCAAAAATCGCAAAAACGCGCGTTTTCGGTAACGGTTTCCATTTTTAGCAGCTTTTTACACCCAATACTATAAAAATTCAACAAAATCAAATGTGTTTTATGAAGTTGATATTCTTTCAAACACATCTGGACTTGAGTTTTGGTAAAGAGAAATCATCATAAAATTCATTAAACAAAAGAAATATTTTGTTATTCAACAACTAGTCTAAATTTCGTCCAACAGATTCTGGACAGATTCGGACCTGACTTTGAGAGGCCATAACTCCTTCATAAAATGTTCAAATGACATGATTCGTTTTTTTAAATTCAAGTTCATTGAGTTATCTTTCAAACCTCACTGGCCGTTTGCAAAAATTCCAAGTTTCGGACCCTCAAACAGTCCGTACAAAAAGGTTGCGCAACAGCTCTAGTTGCTGTCACTACTTTAATAAACCTTCTGTTTGAGAATCCTAACCTTTTCCAAAAATTATGAAATTTGGTCAGTAAATAGTAAACTCATATGGCTAAAACATATTAAAATTTCATGATTTTTGGAGCTGTGATTCATACCCAAATGCATGTTCCAAAACAGCCTCCGAATCTGTCAAGAATGAGAAAATCTGAAAAATGGTATTTTATGTAAAATCTTATTCTTCCAAACACACTTACATCCTTGAACACCAAAAGATTATTAGAAGGATAAATGGAGTAAAATCAACATAGAACACACATGCATGACCATATACCAACTTTCACACTTCGGTTATAATCACCAAAGTACGTATTTTTCGACAATCGTTATAAAAACTAAAGTTTCGTTCGCGCGTATAATTTAACTATGATTTAAGGAACTTAAATGGGTCAAGGAACTTATTAAAATATTTTATATCACTAGGTCGGAATTCGGTGGAACCTCGCTAACTTGGGACTCTTGAACTAGTAACTCGGTGAGTTATTCACGGCCCCTTTTTACGTTTTTACATTTTTGGGGTGAAAAGCATGATACACTACCGGTTGATTAAACTTTTGAAACGATTTGTGAAACGATTTTGTGAAACGATTTATTTTGGAACGATTTTTGTGGCTATGGTATGCATACTTATCTAGATTAATTGGGTGTTTTTCTTATCGCAAAGTCCTCGTACACACTACTAAGTCTAATTCACTGCGGTGGACCGAGTAATCAATGGTAGCGCTATCGGGTTGGCAACCCCACCTTTCGCCCCCGTTTGCAACGGGAACGTGTTGATGACGATTGGTGTTTAATTACTTTTGTTTTGTGGGTTTGTTATGTCATGTTGCGATGAGCATGATGTTGCGAAGAAAAAACTATGCTTCTAGGAGATTAGTAGTGGCTCGTTAATCTTGTGTGTAAGTATTGCATGATAAGTACCATATGCCGGGATTTTGCGAGACACGCGCATGATTGCGAAACCCGCGCAAAATCCAACTATTAAGCTTCTTGCTTGAACTTATTACATATCTCCGGTATTATTTTTGTAACGCGAACTATATGTATGTGTGTTGTTAAACCCGTGAACTCACCAACTATGACGATAGTTGACCTTTTTAACTCTCATGCTTTTCAGGCGATCCAAAGTAAGAAGAGCAAAAATGCACGTGTGTTACGCCTTCATGCATATCAAGACTAAATTTCCTTTCCGTTGTAGTTTGATTTTCTTTGTAATAATTTTAAGACTCTAGTGCGATGTAATATTGTAAGGCTTAACTATTTTGATATGCTATGGCGTTTATTGTCTATACTTTGTGTTGTGCTACTTTGCGTTGTTACACTCCGTGTTTCCGCTTTGGCAGGGTGTGACAATATGTGCACCCACTTGTGATAATTCTTGGTTTGGAAAGACTCACCTTATCCGCAACCTCCTTTTTGTCCACTTGATCGAGCCTACGAACCGAACAAGCACCTAGATAACGAGTCCTCAAGGAATTAGTGACTCAAATATAGCTAAGCAACTCTTAGAAACCCTATAGAAGTGTCCTAAGTCCAATCCTAGCTCAAACGGCTCGAATTGCAAAAATTCAAAAATCACCACAGCGGGAACGGCGGGTCAGCGGCGACTCCCCCACCCACCGTTTTACCCGCGGTTGCCTCCAGACCTGCGGGTCAGTTCCTGCACTTAGTGCAGGTTCTCAAATCCAAACCCAACTCAAAATAGACCTTCTAAAGTGTTCATAAATATTAAACAAATGCTGGGAACTTGATTTAATCGAGATTTGGAAATAGAAAGGGTCATCAAATCTCTCATCTAAAGGATTTCACTCAAAATCTTGACACCACTTATTCACATTTGATAACATAGGGTTTTTATGGGATAAAGCTATTGAACCACTATCCAACAATCAAAGTCTACAATATTCAAGATGATTTGAAGCACATCACTACTAAGCCATTAAAACCAACTCATTACTCATTTTGATTCTCAATTTAGGTCAAACCCTAGATAGAATTTTAGGGTAAAACATTAAAGATGATGATGAAGGATAGTTGAAATTCATACCTTGAAGAAGTTTCCCTTTTCTTTGAACCTTTCCACCTTCACACACAATAACACACACTTGAATCCTTGAAAATGATTACTCCTTTCCTCTCAAAATCCCTAATTTCATGCTTATAAACAAAGGCTTTTTAGCCCAACCTACACAAGCCCAACTTTTTCATTAGAAAAAGCCCAAGATGATAAGTACAATTAATGGCTAAATCTAAGGTTCTTACAAATATATCCACTAAGCACTTATGGGTAAGAGTCGTCACCCTCAATTAGCAGATAAAAATATCAATTCTTATCCTCTCTCTTACCGGGTAAGTTTTTCTGTATTTGACATGTTCATCCAATAAGGTAAATGACCAAGTAAGCGGTTAAGTGATTAGTCAGCTCTTAAAATTTATTGTATTTTAATGCATTTGGTTCTGGAGTGTTGGTTCTGTTGAGGCTAATAACTTAAACAACAAGTGTTTGAACGAAGGTTGGTTGAATACCATCATAACAAAATTTCAAATTCAAATTTTTTATGATTTAGTAAATTAAGAATCATACATTGTTGCAAAGATAACGAAAAAAACCATATGCTAAACAATCTAATTTGAGGATTTACATTGAGAAATTCTTCAAATGATGGTTTTTATGAAACCACATGCTCCATTTTATTATTAAATGTAGGGAGATTTATACTTCATTACCAATTAGAAAAACTTACAAAAAACAATGACTAATGCCATAATACGAATGATCAATCAATTTGTTTACATACATTTTTTTTTCAATTTAATTAATCAATACATGTATGCAGGGCCGTCCCTGAGGGAGGGCGGGCCGGGCGGTCGCTCAGGGCCCAACGGTAAAAGGGGGCCCAAAAATTTTAAAGTATATAGTATATATAGTAGCAATATACAAAAATTGTAAAAAGACAAAAAAAATATATATAATAGGGCCCAAAAAGATTTTAGCATCATATTAAGAGTACTAACATGTATTAATTAATTATGTTGGACAATAAATTTTGTAAAAAGTTAAACTAGTCTTTCCATTATAGTATTGTTTGTTGTTTCTCTTGAGTTTTATTATAATATATAAAAACCTTTTTTTTTTTGCTTAGAAACCTTGATATCTATTACTCATCTTTCACATACTCTTTTACATATTTCATCTGCATGAATTTTAATTTATGTTAAAATATAGTAGATTTATTGTAACTAAGACGACTTAAGTTATATCTATATTTAGGATTTCAAAACTACTTCACCTTTTCATACGTTATTGATGTTGGGAATTATGGGCTACAAAACATGCACAGCGGAAATAAAAACCTAATTCCCAATCGAGGATCCAATCCCAAACACAAACAGGCACAATCGAGGGTGTTCCGAAATCTTACCTTTAGTTGTGAAAAACTCCGGAAGGCTTGTAGGGAATACACCGCTACTGACACCGATCGAGAAAGTTGCTAGACCACCGCTTTGGATTGCCCGGAAAAACGAACACGATTCCCCCACTGGAGAAAGACGGCGCCGGTAGAGAGAGAGAAGAGAGAGAAAGTTTTCTGGGTTGTGGGATTTTAAGACTGAATTCAATTATTAAAACTGATACCCCTAACCCCTTTTTATATATGGATAAATCTTAATAAGAGTTTTATTCCATATAAAATTCTTTGGTAATTATCTCCAAATAATTTCCATAATTAATTAATCTTAATTAATATATAAATAGTTTAACTAACTATTTATTTAAAACTTTCTCATTAAATAATTAATTAATAAACAATTAATTATCTCTCTCACGTAATCCAAACGTTCTCATTTTGGCGTGCAGCGGTGTGACCTACTAGTGTCCTATAACATTGGATACGGTAACCCTGTTACTGTCTCGCACATAATCCTAACAGACTCCCACTTGTGCTAGACATGTAACTGTACTGTTACCATTAGCCTAAGGAGGTCCCTAGCCAGACACTTAGGTTAACCAGGTTATAAGATCTCTTACATCCAGAGATACAATTCACACTTGAATTTGTACACAGGTTCATTCCTTTTGCACACGATATTTCTAAAGTGATTTAAGACATGGAGTGGAGGATTCATTTCTTAAAATCAAGTATTTCTTGACTCTGATTTCGATTGCCTGCAGTAACGGATATTACTGAATAACCCCTGTTATTCTATCCGAGCGTGGCCACGCGTTTTCTGCCAATCTTAATCGTCAAGGGGCCCGGAAATATCTCTCTTTTGAAAGAGGTGCAAATCCCTTCTTGACTACTTGCATTTGGATCCACGGCTTCCGCTGCATCTAGTCACGTCCCGTATGGCCACCTAGTTACGGTGCAGCGTTAGTACGTGCTAAGAGTACAGTAGTCCTCGTGTTCCCAAACCGAGTATCTCAGGTCTAAGGACAACCTATCAAGTCAGTGCTTATGACTGAGGCTCCATGAAGCAGACTTGATTACTGGTCACTTCCAATACCCAAACTCTCTGATGGGTATCTATAAATACTTGGTCACATCACTTGTGCTTTTATTCTCTACTTTGAATAAATCATCAAGTATTCATAATAGCGTTAAACTCCTTATTGAAATTCCCATTTCAATAAGTGGCTACGGAAATTTTAGATTTCATACAAAACTTTGTAAAATCATGGATACATTAAATATGCAAAAATAGTTAATTTAGAACAATCATGAAATTAAAACCTCCATTTATTTCCAACACACTGTGAAATAAAAACTTTACATGATTACATTGTTTCTAAATTAGACTATAGTAATAATTAATAAACTAAGAACTAGCTACTGGCTTCCAGGTACTGCATCCCAATGGAATTCGCATGTGCCTCATGCTTTACCCTTGCTAATGGCTTTGTCAGCGGATCTGCGACATTGTCTTCTGTTGGAATTTTGCATATTCTCACATCTCCTCTTCCAATGATCTCTCGGATGAGGTGATACTTTCTGAGCACGTGTCTTGACTTGTGATGCTCTCTAGGTTCCTTTGCTTGCGCCACGGCTCCTGAGTTATCACAGAATATGTCGATCGGTCTCGAGATACTGGCAACCACTCTGAGATCCGATAGAAAATTCCTTAGCCAGACAGCTTCCTTTGCCGCATCAGATGCTGCAATGTACTCTGCCTCTGTAGTTGTGTCTGCAATCGTGTCCTGCTTCGAGCTCTTCCATGAGATCGCACCTCCGTTTAGGGTAAAGACGTACCCTGACTGTGACCTGAAGTCATCTCTGTCGGTCTGGAAACTAGCGTCAGAGTATCCGGTGACACTAATTTCATCCTCAATACCTCCAAAGACCAAGAACATTTCTTTCGTTCTTCTCAGATATTTAAGAATGTTCTTGACAGCCACCCAATGGGGTTCACCCGGATTCTGTTGGTATCTGCTCGTAACACTTACTGAGTAAGCAACATCGGGCCTAGTACACAGCATGGCATACATGATCGATCCAATTGTAGAAGCATATGGGACCGATTTCATCTTGTCCTGATCTTGACTAGAAACAGGACACTGTGTTTTACTCAACACTATGCCATGTTGCATCGGGATAAATCCTTTCTTGGATTCATCCATCCTGAATTTATTCAAGATTTTGTCGATATACGTACTTTGGCTAAGCCCGATAAGCCGCTTAGATCTATTTCTGTAGATCTTTATACCGAGTATATAAGCGGCTTCTCCAAGGTCTTTCATCTGGAAACATTTGCTTAACCAACTCTTAACACTATGTAAAGTTGGTACATCGTTTCCTATGAGAAGAATGTCGTCTACGTATAAGACCAAGAAGGTTACTACGCTCCCACTGAACTTAGTGTAGACACACGGCTCGAACTCACTTTTGGTAAAACCAAACTCTTTGTTTCGCTCATCAAAGTGTAAGTTCCAGCTTCGAGATGCTTGCTTCAATCCATAAACACATTTTAGCAGCTTACACACCTTATTAGGATTCTTAGGATCTTCAAACCCCTCTGGTTGTTCCATATAGACGTCTTCTGTTAACTTTCCATTCAGAAAGGCTGTCTTGACGTCCATTTGCCAAATCTCGTAGTTAAAATACGCTGAGATGGCCATAAGAATCCTTATTGACTTTAACATGGCCACTGGTGAAAAGGTTTCATCATAGTCAATACCATGAGTTTGCGTGAATCCTTTTGCGACCAGTCTGGCCTTGAAGGTGTGTACATTTCCATCCATGTCGGTTTTCTTCTTGAAAACCCATTTCCGCCCAACAGCCTTACAGTGTTGTGGTAAATCAGTCAACTCCCAAACTTGGTTATCGTACATGGATTGCATCTCGGCCTTCATGGCTTCCTGCCATTGTTCAGACTCACTGCCTGACACAGCTTCTCCATAGGACGTTGGTTCATTCAAATCTCCGCTATCCTGAGAGACTAGGAACCCAAGATACCTATCTGGTTCTTGTCTTATCCTGCTGGATCTGCGAAGGTCCTGTGTTTGCACTTCCTCAATCGGCTCTGATTGAGGTTCAACATTGTTATGTTGAATTTCTGGCTCAACAACTGGTGTAGTGCTTTCTTCGTCTACTACCTGTAGATCTACATCCTTTCTGGTGTTCTCTAGACTGAGAAACTTTTCTTCCAGAAATTTTCCATTTCGAGCAACAAAAACTTTGTTCTCTTCAGGGTTGTAGAAGTAATATCCCACGGTGGTCTTGGGATATCCAACGAAGAAACACTTGTCGGATTTGGGCTTGAGTTTTTCTGAGGTGGTCGTTTGACGTAAACCTCACAACCCCAAATTTTTAGAAAAGATATGTTAGGTTTCTTACCCTTCCATAATTCATATGGAGTCTTTTCTACCGACTTTGTTGGCGCTCTGTTCAGTATGTGTGTCGCTGTTTCGAGCGCATGTCCCCAGAATGATATTGGCAGCGAAGAATGACACATCATCGTTCGTACCATGTCAAGCAAAGTACGATTTCTCCTTTCTGATACACCGTTCATCTGAGGTGTATACGGAGGTGTAAGTTGGGATACAATCCCACACTCCATTAGATGATTGTCAAACTCATCACTTAGATATTCGCCACCACGATCCGACCGTAAAAACTTGATCCTCTTGTCAAGTAGATTCTGTACTTCATTCTGATATTCCTTGAATTTCTCAAAGGTTTCAGATTTATGTCTCATCAAGTAGACATAACCATACCTACTGAAGTCGTCAGTAAAGGTAATGAAGTACCGGTATCCTCCTCTTGCTACATGACTGAAAGGTCCACATACATCTGTGTGGATTATTTCAAGCAAGTCAGTAGCCCTTTCATTTTCATTGTTGAAAGGTTGCTTTGTCATTTTACCAGATAAACAAGATTCGCAATTATCAAAAGGTTTATAGTCGAAATTGCCAAGAAAACCTCCTTTTAGGAGTAGTTCAATGCGTTTCTTGTTTATGTGGCCCAAACGACAATGCCAGAGGTAAGTCTGATCCTCAATATCCTTGGATCGTTTACTTATATGATAGATTTCACTACTGTTGTCTTGTAGATTTACAGTGTATAGACCATTCACGGGTGTAGCTTTAAAATAGAAAATATTATCTTTAAAGACTGAAATCATTTTATAATCATATTTATAATAAAAACCTTGGTCTACTAATAAATCAAAAGACAAAACATTCTTAATCATATTTGGAATATAATAACAATTATCCAGTTCCAAAACTAGACCCGAGGGTAAAGTAAGACTATAAGATCCCACGGCTTCAGCAATCAACGGAGTGCCTTCGCCAACTCGTAGGTTCGAACGGTCCTTCCTCAGAGTCTTTCTTCTAGTGAATCGCTGTAAATGATTACAAATGTGGTTACCACTGCCTGTATCAATTACCCATGATTCATAAGAAGTGATTAAGCAATCTATCATAAAGATACCTGGAGCATCGGGCAAACCGATCTCTATCTGGTCGATATTCATCGAGTGCTCGCAAATATCCTCGCTGCCGCACTCTGGGCAACTCAGGTCTCCCAGCTCATCAATTATATCAGTGTCCATGAGATTCGCAGGTTCGGGTACTGGCTCTAGACTGGCCAGGATATCTTCATGAACTTTATCCACGTCGTTCTTTGGTTCCTTCATGTAGGCACTAGCTGTGTCCTGGACTTCCTTTGTGAGGGAGAACCACATGAGATACACTAACTCTTCCTGAGTCATCTTGTACCCCAGACGTGATAAACATTTAAAAAGCCTTCTTATTTCAATAAGATGGTTTTTAACTGACTGACCCTTTTGCAGCTTCAGGGAGAGTATCTCTTGCATGATCAAAAGCTTGCCCGTATGCTTGTAGAAACCTAACTGGTTTTCTACATTTCTCACAACCTCGTGACAGAATTTCACTCTTAAGTCTCCCGTGAACTCGGGTGACATAGAGAAAACTAGAATGGACATTACATCCGATTCATCTGCCATGAATCTGAAATATTCAGCAAATTCCTCTTCAGGGGCATTGCTTTTAGGTCGTGACATGGGCTTATTGATCACATAAAGCTTACCCTGGGCACTCAAAACATTATGTAAGTGCAACTTCCAAACTGGAAAGTTCTGGCCCGTAAGCTTCCACTTGCCCGTAATAAGGCGAAGTGATTCCTCAGGTGAATAAAACGGAATGCTAATTGGAGACATCTACAGAAGAATATAAATTCCAATTTAGTTTATAATTATATAACTCTAATAAATTATTACCCTTAAAATAAATTTATTAGACTAGAATCCATATTTCACATGTGTCGGGAAGCATGTGATCATGTCAAACCGACTCATGCGATCTATGGTAGGTAAAACTATACCAATCGTATTCCAATCTTGAAAATACGACTTCTAGATCGTCGGGACATCGGATATTAATAGTCCGTGCATATTTAGTCCCTCTAGTGCATTTTGGCCTGGTACCACCCAGTGAATAAATAATTACCAAAATAGACTGCACCACCCGGGACCTGGACAAACTCTGGCCGGTACCACCCGGAGATAATTCGCAGAGTTTTATCACCTTCCAGTTTCGGTTTGAACACGGGCGTTCATAGTGTGTGCACTTACAACGCCCTATGTACCTTACACCGGAAGTGCCCCTAAAGTGGGTTGCACTTACTAATCTATGATTTTAACAAGGGTCGAAATTGCCAGTTTCCTTTTTCCCAAAAATTTGAAAAACTGGATCCAAACACTAACTGTATTTGTATCCTTTTAATTTTTAAACAATTCGTTCAAAAAGGCAATTTATATTTAATAGCAATTACGTAAATTAAACAACCACGCAATTTAAATATAAAAAGCATAGTCATAGCCTAAACCCTTAAACTAATGTTGCTTTGTGAGCCAACACAAAACAACGGTCTTAACCCTAAGTGACAAAAGTCTTCCTCTTCTGGCACTCCCACTGGCTCCGAGATCCATGGCCGTCGTCTTGTCTCCGTCTCGATGTAATTAAAAATAATTATTACAAAAGGGCTTTAAATGGCACGCGGGCCTCCCAACTAGTCTAACAAAATAATTAAAATTACAAAAGGGTTGTAAATGGCACGCAGGCCTCCCTTATAAGACAGATAAAAAATAAAACACAACCACGGGTCTAAAGGGTTCAGCTATGACTTGATACAATTAAATAATTAAACGTACTTAAATAATTATAGAAATTACCAATTAATTTTTGAAGCTTAAAATTAATTCTATCTCGAACCGTTTTAACCTATCTGGTAAAAACGATTCACAATTTCAGACTTATCCGAAAACGAATCTCGCACGGGACCCGTTTATGAAAACTTATCGAAAAACATATTGGTTACGATCTTGTTAATGAATTGATCAACTAATCGTAACCATCAACCAACGGTTTGTTTCCACCGGCGAGGACGACGACGAACGACACCATCGCCGCCTACTCGAGAACAACCGGCAACAGCCGACGCCACCAACCGGCAGCCGTCGACCGCCGCCGTGGCTGTCGATCTCGATCGCGACGACGACAGCAGCGATCGCCGCCATCGCCGCCGCTTAACCACCAACGACGGCAGCAGCTTAACGCCACCACCGTCGCCGTGGGTGCGACGACAGCCGCAACCACAGCCACCACCATCGCCGCGGACGCGACGACAGCAGCGGCCACAGCCACCACCATCGCCGCTCGATCGGCTTTCGTGAAAACAACCACCATCGACCGCCACCACCATAATCGGTGGTGTGGCTGCGTCGATCTCAATTAACCACCGCCGCCACCATCGTCTGACAGCAGCTACGGCTGCCGCCATCGACCGGTGGTCCCGATTCGGGAATCGCCACCACCACCCCTATCGGTGGTGCGGTGGTGGCCTTCGACTGTAACCGACGCCGCAACCACCAATCGGGTGGTGCGGCCGGCGATCACGACAACGGACGCCGCAACCACAATCTGTGGTGCGGCCGGTGTTGTTTTTCCCGGTGGTTGGTGGTTCGATCGGCTAACTGCCGTCGTTCCACCACGGTTTTTCAATTTGATAGGTTTACAATAAAACCTAAATTTTTATAAAACCTATTTAACCAACAATTATATAAACCTGATCTGTAGGTTTAGGAAGTGGCTCTGATACCACTGTTGGGAATTATGGGCTACAAAACATGCACAGCGGAAATAAAAACCTAATTCCCAATCGAGGATCCAATCGCAAACACAAACAGACACAATCGAGGGTGTTCCGAAATCTTACCTTTAGTTGTGAAAAACTCCGGAAGGCTTGTAGGGAATACACCGCTACTGACACTGATCGAGAAAGTTGCTAGATCACCGCTTTAGATTGCCCGGAAAAACGAACACGATTCCCCCACTGGAGAAAGACGGCGCCGGTAGAGAGAGAGAAGAGAGAGAAAGTTTTCTGGGTTGTGGGATTTTAAGACTGAATTCAATTATTAAAACTGATACCCCTAACCCCTTTTTTATATGGATAAATCTTAATAAGAGTTTTATTCCATATAAAATTCTTTGGTAATTATCTCCAAATAATTTCCATAATTAATTAATCTTAATTAATATATAAATAGTTTAACTAACTATTTATTTAAAACTTTCTCATCAAATAATTAATTAATAAACAATTAATTATCTCTCTCACGTAATCCAAACGTTCTCATTTTGGCGTGCAGCGGTGTGACCTACTAGTGTCCTATAACATTGGATACGGTAACCCTGTTACTGTCTCGCACATAATCCTAACAATTGACTTCTTATTACCTAATATTGTATGCATAGATATTAAATACTCTCTTATCTCTAAAACAATAATGCTATCTCAAACTGTAACCAACATGAACTTTTGGTTCTAGATCCATGGTTGTTAAAAAAAGTTTGTTTCAACTCAAAAAGTTTCAAATATTAATGAAAAACATTATATTAAAGGTTTTTAGGTAAGATTGATGGTTGTTAAAAAGACTTATTGGTTTTGTGCTAGGAATACCAGAAAAATGATAATTGTTATTCAATCCGGTGGTTCTGCCACAAGATCCATCTTTGACAACTCTTTACCTAGGTTAGAAGATATGTTCGATCTTGTTGTCGATAAGTCGTTGAACTAGATAATCCTTAGATGAAATGAGTGTCATAAGAACATCATAGAGTGGAGAACCTTTCCTTGTAATTGTCTCGATAAGGTGTAACTGTGTTCTTTTTCCGCTAACCTCTTGCTAGCTTTTAATAAATTGCCGTTTAAAAAAAGGATACCGGGAAAAACGGTTTCATATGAATTATTACTATTTCTTAAATTCAATGTTATTTTTATGATATAAGCAATATATTGAAAACTATTCGTAGTTATTGGGGGCCCATTTTTATATCTTGCCCAGGGCCCATAAAATGTCAGGAACGGGCCTGCATGTATGGACGCATAATATTATAGTGAATTATGTTAGGA
>JARYMX010000157.1:7500-10000 GCA_030169165.1 Centaurea solstitialis
ATCCCGACCAGTGTGCCCCTTGGCAGACACACTACACCCCCCTATATATACCTTATGAACAAAAAGCTAAGTGACAGGATGAAACATTGAAATTTTCATCTATCATAATTTTTGAGATAGGCACGCCATCTAGCCGAAGCACGGGCAAAAAACCCGACGACGTGCGACGAAACTAGGCCAATGCACGGTGAAACCAAGCCAAGGCACGAGGTACTCGGCCATGGCACGGTGAGACCAAGCCAAGGCACGAGTTACTCGGCCATGGCACGCAGAAACCAAGCCATGGCACGAGGTACTCGATGCCATGGCACGGTGAAACCAAGCCATGGCACGAGGTACTCGATGCCATGGCACGGTGTAACCAAGCCAAGGCACGGTGAAACCAAGCCAAGGCACGAGTCACTCGGCCAGGGCACGGTGAAACCAAGCCAAGGCACGAGGTACTCGGCCATGCTTGGTGAAACCAAGCCAAGGCACGAGGTACTCGGCCATGGCACGGTGAAACCAAGCCATGGCACGAGGTACTCGATGCCATGGCACGGTGAAACCAAGCCAAGGCACGAGGTACTCGGCCATGCACGGTGAAACCAAGCCAAGGCACGAGTTACTCGGCCATGGCACGCAGAAACCAAGCCATGGCACGAGGTACTCGGCCATGGCACGCAGAAACCAAGCCATGGCACGAGGTACTCGAAGCCATGGCACGGACAAACCAAGCCAAGGCACGAGTTACTCGGCCATGGCACGGTGAAACCAAGCCAAAGCACGAGGTACTCGGCCATGCAAGGTGAAACCAAGCCAAGGCACGAGGTACTCGGCCATGGCACGGTGAAACCAAGCCATGGCACGAGGACTGGATGCCATGGCACGGTGTCACCAAGCCATGGCACGAGGTACTCGATGCCATGGCACGGTGTCACCAAGCCATGGCACGAGGTACTCGAAGCCATGGCACGGTGAAACCAAGCCATGGCACGAGGTACTCGAAGCCATGCACGGTGAAACCAAGCCAAGGCAAGAGGTACTCGGCCATGCTCGGTGAAACCAAGCCAAGGCACGAGGTACTCGGCCGAGGCACGGTGAAACCAAGCCATGGCACGAGGTACTCAAAGCCATGGCACGGTAAAACCAAGCCATGGCACGAGGTACTGGATGCCATGGCACGGTGAAACCAAGCCATGGCACGAGGTACTCGAAGCCATGGCACGGTGAAACCAAGCCAAGGCACGAGGTACTCGGCCATGCACGGTGAAACCAAGCCAAGGCACGAGGTACTCGGCCATGCTCGGTGAAACCAAGCCAAGGCACGAGGTACTCGGCCAAGGCACGGTGAAACCAAGCCATGGTACGAGGTACTCGAAGCCATGGCACGGTGAAACCAAGCCATGGCACGAGGTACTTGAAGCCATGGCACGGTGAAACCAAGCCATGGCACGAGGTACTCGAAGCCATGGCACGGTGAAACCAAGCCAAGGCACGAGGTACTCGGCCATGCACGGTGAAACCAAGCCAAGGCACGAGGTACTCGGCCATGCTCGGTGAAACCAAGCCAAGGCACGAGGTACTCGAACCATGCACGGTGAAACCAAGCCATGGCACGAGGTACTCGAAGCCATGGCACGGTGAAACCAAGCCATGGCACGAGGTACTCGAAGCCATGGCACGGTGAAACCAAGCCAAGGCACGATGAACGGGCTACGATCACGGGACGGGGCACGCTTGCGGGCAACGAGGGCCGATCTAGGCATGCCATGGCACGGTGAAACCAAGCCATGGCACGAGGTACTGGAAGCCATGGCACGATGAAACCAGCCATGGCACGAGGAACGAGCGACGATCACGGGACGGGGCACGCTTGCGGGCAATGAGGGCCGATCTAGGCACGAGTTACTCGGCCATGGCACGGTGAAACCAAGCCATGGCACGAGGTACTGGAAGCCATGGCACGGTGAAACCAGGCCATGGCATGAGGAACGGGTCACGGGACGGGGCACGCTTACGGGCAACGAGGGACGATCTAGGCAACGGGGCACGCGTGCTGGGCTTGGTATGCAAGGCGGACGTCCTACCTTATGCTACCAGGGCCTATGGCTTGGTCGGCCACAGGTCGGGGGGAGCAGACCCAATGGTCCCCCTTATATACCCTTATGAACAAAAAGCTAAGTGACAGGAAGAAACATTGGTTTTTCCATCTATCATAATTTTTGAAAACCCAAGCAAACGGACTCCGTTTGGGACGAAACTTTGCATGGTGCTCCTTGGACATATGTTAGGAGGATCCATGCCGAAAAATTCGGTGTGCGGGGTCGGGAGGGCCCCCGGGGCCGGCGTTGGACTTTTCGCGACGGTTCGGACCAAATTTTGGAAACCGGCTCAAACGGACTCCGTTTTGAACGAAACTTTGCGTGGTGCTCCGTGAACATGTATTAGGAGGATCCGGGCAGGAAAATCCGGTTTTCGGGGTCGGGATTTTACCGGGCCCGGGTTGGACGTGTCGGGA
>JARYMX010000157.1:30000-32500 GCA_030169165.1 Centaurea solstitialis
GCGTTGTAAGTGATCACACATTCGACGTCTGTGTTCAAACTGAAGCTGAAGGGGTTACATAACTCTGCGAATTATCTCCGGGTGGTACCGGCCAGAGTATAGTAATCAGGTCCCCAAAATGGTGAGATCTGTTTTGGTACTATAAAGTTCACCGGGTGGTACCGGGCCAAAAAGCACTTAGAGGGACTAAAACATGCACAGGTAGTTGCCAAAGTCCCGAAAAGATCTAGGAGTCATATCAGTTAGATATGATTGGTAAAAGTCCTTACCTACCGAAATAAATACGGGTCTGGTGGAGCAAGAACATTACGCACATCAGGACGTATGAAATAAGGATCCTAGTCCAATAAATTGATCATTTAAGGGTTTATTGATATTTTATTGGAAATTAGTCTATTTACAGTTGCTAAGACCAAAATTTTTATTTTGTGTAGATGGCAAGCACTGTTACCAGCACTAACAATCTTTCCCTCCGCTCTATCCTGGAAAAGGATAAGTTGACCGGCTCTAACTTTCTTGACTGGGAGCGCAATCTGATGATTGTGCTCAGACATGAAAGAAAGTGGTATGTGCTTGAAGAGCCACTTGGGAGGCGCCTCCGGCAAACGCTCCGGCTGCTGCCAGAAACGCCCACAAGAAGCACTCAGATGATCTCCTTGATGTTGCCTGTCTGATGTTAGCAACTATGAGCCCAGATCTGCAAACAGGGCTCATAAACACGAATGCTTACGACATGATCCGCCAGCTGAGGGACATGTTTCAGACTCAGGCTCGTACAGAGCGCTACGATGCCACCAAAGCATTCAATGAGTGCAAGATGGTCAAAGGGACATCAGTAAGTGACCATGTCATGAAAATGAAACGGCACTTAGATCATCTGGAGAGACTGGGTCATCCCGTTCCGTTGCAGCTAGCAACTGACACCATACTTAATTCACTGTCAGATGACTACAGGCCCTTTGTAGTCAACTACAACATGAATAACATGGAGAAAACTGTAGCAGAGTTACACTCCATGCTTAAGACAGCTGAACTAAATATGGGGAACAAGAACAAGACAAAGGATGTCTTGATGGTAAAAGACGGAGGGATTAAAAAGAAAAATGGGCATGCTAGCACCAGCAAGGGAAAAGGACCAGTTCAGGCCATCCAGAGTGCACCCAAGAAAGGCAAGGGCAAGGGCAAGGGCAAGAAGGTTAAGCCAAACAAAGCTAGGACCGAGAATCGCTGCTTCATATGCAACGAGATCGGTCATTGGAGGCAAAACTGCCCTAAGCGTCATGAAGCAGGTATGTAAAACCTCAGAAAAATTTATGATTGCTTTGATTTGACACTTCTTACTTGTTAGCTTACAAGTATACTGATACCTAGAGCAAATGACATTGCAGAAATCAGAAATGAAGTGAAGTGCCCAGGAGTTGCCGAGGATCAAAGCACGAGATAATTTAAGTCAAGACATCTTTTGAATTTATAGTTGTAAAACAGTTATTTTGGGGGTTTTATGTTTTAAACAATGTTTGGATAATTATTTTTATAATTCGATGCTTTTATTTTTCAAAAGTTATTGTCTTGACAAATATCTGATTATGCTTAGTGTGATCCTAGTCGTTAATGCCTGTTATAATTACTTTAATGAGATTGAAGTAATTTGTATAAAAACTATCAAAACACACAAGAATCTATAAGGAATGTGTTTTGAGGATAAAACATTTATGAATAATAGTTTTGTGATCAAAAGGAAGAATTTAAGATATTAACTCAGATAGCGTTAATAACAGCATTTATAAAACTAGAAAGATTCCAAGTTCAGGAATTAGGATTTGACCAAATCCAGTTAAGTTTTATAAAAGAAATTCTCAAGAATTAACTAATCAAGTTTGATCAAGTTTTATTCAAATGTTTTAAAAGAGAATTTAGGATATTAACTCAGATGGCGTTAATAACAGTATTTATGAAACTAGAAGGATTCCAAGGTTTGGAATTAGGATTTAACCAAATCCAGTTGAGTTTCATAAAAGGGAAATTCTCAAAGTTCATTACTTGAAATTAGGATTGACTAATCAAAGTCTTGAATAAGTCAATAGTAAATTTTGAGTAATAGTTAGTTTTTATGCAAGCAAGTGGGAGCCCGATTATTCTCTATCTAGTCTAAGATAAAAGAATAAAAGACATAATTATTGATATATCTCGGAATTCATAAATCCAGGAAGGATAAGAATTCATAAGATATAATTTACCCTTTTTAGTTAAAAGGATAAAAGTTTCAAGACCCATGAAACAAAGGTCGTAACTGACTTAAAAATCAATAATTAAAAGTGTTGGATTAAAATATATAGCATTCCAGTAGATTTGCCAGGATTGCAAATGGAATCGGATTTCAGGTAGAAATCATTCATCTACACAGCAACTAAGGAAAGTTGCAGTTTTACATATTCAGGAACTGGAAGTTAGTCCAGGTCTCCAAGTTCATGGAATATGATAAAAGTCTAGTTATTGTTCT
>JARYMX010000157.1:47500-50000 GCA_030169165.1 Centaurea solstitialis
GGTGAAACCAAGCCAAGGCACGAGGTACTCGGCCATGCTTGGTGAAACCAAGCCAAGGCACGAGGTACTCGGCCATGGCACGGTGAAACCAAGCCATGGCACGAGGTACTCGATGCCATGGCACGGTGAAACCAAGCCAAGGCACGAGGTACTCGGCCATGCACGGTGAAACCAAGCCAAGGCACGAGTTACTCGGCCATGGCACGCAGAAACCAAGCCATGGCACGAGGTACTCGGCCATGGCACGCAGAAACCAAGCCATGGCACGAGGTACTCGAAGCCATGGCACGGACAAACCAAGCCAAGGCACGAGTTACTCGGCCATGGCACGGTGAAACCAAGCCAAAGCACGAGGTACTCGGCCATGCAAGGTGAAACCAAGCCAAGGCACGAGGTACTCGGCCATGGCACGGTGAAACCAAGCCATGGCACGAGGTACTGGATGCCATGGCACGGTGTCACCAAGCCATGGCACGAGGTACTCGATGCCATGGCACGGTGTCACCAAGCCATGGCACGAGGTACTCGAAGCCATGGCACGGTGAAACCAAGCCATGGCACGAGGTACTCGAAGCCATGCACGGTGAAACCAAGCCAAGGCAAGAGGTACTCGGCCATGCTCGGTGAAACCAAGCCAAGGCACGAGGTACTCGGCCGAGGCACGGTGAAACCAAGCCATGGCACGAGGTACTCAAAGCCATGGCACGGTAAAACCAAGCCATGGCACGAGGTACTGGATGCCATGGCACGGTGAAACCAAGCCATGGCACGAGGTACTCGAAGCCATGGCACGGTGAAACCAAGCCAAGGCACGAGGTACTCGGCCATGCACGGTGAAACCAAGCCAAGGCACGAGGTACTCGGCCATGCTCGGTGAAACCAAGCCAAGGCACGAGGTACTCGGCCAAGGCACGGTGAAACCAAGCCATGGTACGAGGTACTCGAAGCCATGGCACGGTGAAACCAAGCCATGGCACGAGGTACTTGAAGCCATGGCACGGTGAAACCAAGCCATGGCACGAGGTACTCGAAGCCATGGCACGGTGAAACCAAGCCAAGGCACGAGGTACTCGGCCATGCACGGTGAAACCAAGCCAAGGCACGAGGTACTCGGCCATGCTCGGTGAAACCAAGCCAAGGCACGAGGTACTCGAAGCCATGGCACGGTGAAACCAAGCCATGGCACGAGGTACTCGAGCCATGGCACGTGAAACCAAGCCATGGCACGAGGTACTCGAAGCCATGCACGGTGAAACCAAGCCAAGGCACGATGAACGGGCTACGATCACGGGACGGGGCACGCTTGCGGGCAACGAGGGCCGATCTAGGCATGCCATGGCACGGTGAAACCAAGCCATGGCACGAGGTACTGGAAGCCATGGCACGATGAAACCAGCCATGGCACGAGGAACGAGCGACGATCACGGGACGGGCACGCTTGCGGCAATGAGGGCGATCTAGGCACGAGTTACTCGGCCATGGCACGGTGAAACCAAGCCATGGCACGAGGTACTGGAAGCCATGGCACGGTGAAACCAGGCCATGGCATGAGAACGGGTCACGGGACGGGGCACGCTTACGGGCAACGAGGACGATCTAGGCAACGGGCACGCGTGCTGGGCTTGGTATGCAAGGCGGACGTCCTACCTTATGCTACCAGGGCCTATGGCTTGGTCGGCCACAGGTCGGGGGGAGCAGACCCAATGGTCCCCCTTATATACCCTTATGAACAAAAAGCTAAGTGACAGGAAGAAACATTGGTTTTTCCATCTATCATAATTTTTGAAAACCCAAGCAAACGGACTCCGTTTGGGACGAAACTTTGCATGGTGCTCCTTGGACATATGTTAGGAGGATCCATGCCGAAAAATTCGGTGTGCGGGTCGGGAGGGCCCCCGGGGCCGGCGTTGGACTTTTCGCGACGGTTCGGACCAAATTTTGGAAACCGGCTCAAACGGACTCCGTTTTGAACGAAACTTTGCGTGGTGCTCCGTGAACATGTATTAGGAGGATCCGGGCAGGAAAATCCGGTTTTCGGGTCGGGATTTTACCGGGCCCGGGGTTGGACGTGTCGGGACGGCTTTTGAGGCATGTAACTTGGAAACCGGCTCAAACGGACTCCGTTTTGGACGAAACTTTGCGTGGTGCTCCGTGAACATGTATTAGGAGGATCCGGCGGAAAGTTTCGGTTTTCGGGGTCGGGATTTTACCGGGCCCGGGGTTGGACGTGTCGGGACGGCTTTTGAGGCATGTAAGTTCGATACCCGACCAAACGGACTCCGTTTTGGATGAAACTTTGCGTGGTGCTCCGTGAACATGTATTAGGAGGATCCGGGCAGAAACTTTCGGTTTCCGAGGTCGTGCGTATCGGGATGGCCTTCGAGCCATGTATGACCCGAGCAAACGTACTTCGTTTTCGGCGAAACTTTGCATGATGAAACCAAGCCATGCATGAGGATTCTCGGCCAACGGTGAGGGTAACCAAGCCGCGGTGCGAGAA
>JARYMX010000157.1:55000-61382 GCA_030169165.1 Centaurea solstitialis
GTTCAGGGAAATTCCCCCGTTTTAAAACCCAAAAATTGCAATGATCTTTCCCCAAAACACATGAAAAAATTTTAAAGTTTTTCCCCCCCTTTCGGCCCAAAGGGTTTTTACTCGTTTAATTCACAGGGAGCGGGGTGGGGCCCCCCGAACATCAAAAGGGGATCACAGACCCTTTTTTCCCTCAAATTCCGGGGCCAAAAAAAGGCCCCCGCCCCCCTAAAAGCTGGCCGGGAGGGGTACCTCCACATAGCATTAGCGGTGATTTTTCCGTTCTTTAAAGGAAATTTAACCCAAAAAAACGCTCCAAATAAAACGGGCCATGCAACCACCCTTTTGAATCAAAAAAGAGCTTCAGTTTTGTAAAACCTTCCCAAGTTGGACCTGGTTTTAAATTTCCCCTGTTGAGTAAAAATTTAACCGGGGCTCCCCTCCTGGGGGGGCCCCTTTTTGTCAACCCCTTTTAATTTACCCTTTTCGAATTTCCCCCCCCCGGAAACCCCAAAAATTTTTTTCTCAAAGGGCCCGCGGGCCAAAAAAAAACATCCCCTAAACCCCCGGCGGCTCGTTTATGGTTAACTAGGAAGGGTATCTGATCGCTTCGAGCCCCCCAAATTTTTTTTTGTTTTAAGAAAACATCCTTGAAAATTTTTCCCCCATTGTTGTTTTTTATAAATCCAAAAAATTTCCCCTTGCAAAAAACCAAAACCCCCCCTGCCCCCGTTTAAACATTACTCCATCCCCAAGGGGCCCAAGTAAAAGGCCAAAAAACCCATGTTTTATCCCGCTAATTTTATACAAGCTGGGGTTGTTTTTTGGGGCCTTAATTTTTCAAAGAAAAACCCCGGGGGCACGCCCCGGGGCCAAATTTTGGCCAGGAGCGCATCGCCGACAGAAGGGCGAGGGGAAACCCGGGGCACACCAAGGGGGGGACCCGGGCCCACCCCAACCCCAAAATTCCCAAAAAAAGAGTTTTTTTTAAATCAAAAAATTAAAAATCGCCTTTTGGGGTGGAAATTTCCCGGGGGTGCTGGCACCAATTTTCCCTCCAATGGATCCTCGTTTTAAAGGGTTTAATTTTTACTCATTCCAATTACCAGACCGTTTGAGCCCTAATTTTTATTTATTGTCATTTCCTCCCCGTGTCAGGGTTTGGGGGGAATTTTGCGCCCTTTTTCCTTCCTTTGGGTGTGGTTTCCTTTTTTCCGGCTCCCTTCCCCGGGGGAAACGAAAAAACCCCAATTCCCCCACCCCTCCCACCCTAGTGGGGGCCCATCCACCATCAAAGTTAAGGGGAAAAATTTAATGATCTGCCGGCACCAAGGGGCCCTCGATCCTCGAGTTTTCATAATCGCACAACGGGCAAGCCCGCGCGGCCCTTTTTTTCTAATAAATGATCCCTTCCCAAAATGGGGGTTTTTTCCCCCTTTTAGTCTTTGAAAACTAGGGTTTTTTCCCAGTAGCAGGGACCCTCAAACAAACTAACTGTTTTAAAAAAACATTTTATTTCACAGTCTGAATTTTTTTATACTTACATGCATTTAACTTTGGGGAAAAGCATATGACTACTGGAGGGTCAAAAAAGTAGCATTCCCCTTCGACGTACCCCCCATGAAAGGGCAAGCCGGTTTAAAATGGCAGGGAATCGTTTTTTTTGGGGAAAAAAGAAGCTTTAAAAAGGGGTAGTGAAATCTTAGAAGACCCAAGCCCCCAAAACAAATTCCGGGATGCAAGAGACCCAAAAAAAACTTTTAGGGCCCCATCATTGTTGCAAAACAACTTTGGGGGGTTTAAAAAGGGGGTTCCCTTTTTTAAACCCCCGCCGCAAAAAACGACGCTGATAAAAAATTTTAAAAGTAAAACCCCCCTTACCTTAAATAGGATGCAACACGGAAACCCCCCAAAATGCCCAAAAATAAAATTTGACGAAAACTGAAGAGGTACCCGCGTGAACGTTTGGGGCCAAGCAAAAAAACCCCCCGGTAAAAAACCCAACACCACCCTGCACCTCCCCGGTGACATTCCCCAAAAAAGCCCAAAAATAGTAAACCCACCCCAAACCAAAAAGGGCAAGCAAGCCAAACCCAAAAACCCAAAAAGCCCCCCGAATGCACCCAAGTCGAGTAACAAAACTGAACCCACCCCCGAACCCACCCTGACCGGGGATGCCTACACACCCAAAACTTTTAGGGATATTTTTTTTCGGGCCCTCAACGTGGCAAACCCAAAGTTTAAGGAAAGGGTCAACAGGCAACCGGGCCCCCCAACCAAAAAAATGGGACAAAACCGTTCCCCCCCCAAAAGGCAAACCCCACCGGGATTTAAAAAGAAAGGAAGGGTTTGGAAAGTTGGGAAAAAAAGGAAGGGTAAAGGGAAAAGGAGGTAAAAAGCCATGGCAAAAGGTACTCATGCCCTGGCACGGGGAAACCAAGCCAAGGCACGAGGACCGGCCCTGCACGGTGAAACCAGCCAAGGGACGAGTTTTTCGGCCATGGCACGCAAAACCAAGCCCTGGCAACGAGTATCGCCATGGGACCGAAAACCAAGCCATGGCACGAGGTACTCGAAGCCATGCCGGACAAACCCAAACCAAGGCACGAGTTTTCTCGCCATGGCACGGGAAACCAACCAAAGCACGGGACCGCCATGCAGTAAAACCCAACCAAGGCACGAGGTACTCGGGCCATGGCCGGTAAACCAAACCATGGCACGAGGGGGTGGAGCCCTGGGACGGGGCCCAAGCCATGGGACAGGGGACCGATGCCAGCACGGTGTCACCAAGCCCTGGCACGAGGTACTCGAAGCCATGGCACGGGAACCAACCTGGCACGAGGGACCGAAGCCAGCACGGTGAAACCAAGCCAAGGGAAAGGTACCGGGCCCTCTCGGGAAACCAACCCCAAGGGCCCAGTACCGGCCAGGCACGGGAAACCAAGCCATGGGACAGGGACTCAAAAACCCTGGCACGGTAAAACCAAGCCATGGCACGAGGTACTGGATGCCATGGCACGGGGAAACCAAGCCATGGCACGAGGACTCGAAGCCTGGGACGGGGAAACCAAACCAAGGACGAGGTACCGGGCCCTGCACGGTGAAACCAAACCAAGGGACGAGGGACTCCCCCCATCTCGTTTAAACCAAGCCCAAGGCACGAGGTACTCGACCCCAAAGGGACGGTGAAACCAAGCCATGGTCGATACTCGAAGCCATGGGACGGGGAAACCAAGCCATGGCACGAGTACTTGAGCATGGACGGGGAAACCAAGCCAGGCACGAGGTACTCGAACCATGGGACGGTGAAACCAAACCAAGGCACGAGGTACTCGGCCATGCACGGTGAAACCAAGCCAAGGGACGAGGACTCGGCCGCCGTGAAACCAAGCCAAGGGACGAGGTACCGAAGCCAGGGACGGAAACCAAGCCATGGCACAGGTTAACCTCCGGGAAAAAAGCCATGGGACGAGAAACCAAGGGCCCAAGGCACGAGAAGGGCTACGATCACGGACGGGCAAAAACCTTGCGGGGAACGAGGGGCCCATCAGGGATGCCATGGGACGGTGAAACCAAGCCATGGCACAGGTCTGGAAGCCATGGGACGATGAAACCAACCATGGGCACAGGAACAGCGACGATCACGGGACGGGGGCCGCTTTTCGGCAATGAGGGGCCGATCTAGCACGAGTTACCCCCCAGGCACGGGAAACCAAGCCATGGCACGAGGACTGGAAGCCATGGCCGGTGAAACCAGGCCATGGGGATGAGGAAAAGGGGCACGGACGGGGCAACGCAATAACGGGAAGGGGACGACTAGGCAACGGGGCACGCGTGCTGGCTTGGTATCAAGGCGGGCGTCCCACCTTAGCACCAGGGCCCTTGCTTGGGCGGCCACAGGGCGGGGGGGGCAACCCAAAGGTCCCCCTTAATACCCTATGAACAAAAACTAATGACAGAAGAAACATTGGGTTTTTCCCCTCTATCAAATTTTTGAAAAACCCAAGCAAACGGGCTCCGTTTTGGGGCAAAAATTTTCATGGTGCTCCTGGACAATGTTAGGAGGATCCTGCCGAAAAAAATTTGGGGTTTCGGGGGCGGGGGGGCCCCCGGGCCGGGGTTGGACTTTTCGCGACGGTCGGACCAAAAATTTTTGGAAACCGGCTAAAAGGGCCCCCTTTTGAACGAACTTTTCGTGGTGCTCCCGGGAAAATGTATTTGGAGGGTCCGGGCAGGAAAAACCCGGTTTTCGGGGTCGGGGTTTTCCCGGGGCCCGGGTTGGACGTGTCGGGGCGCTTTTTGGGCATGTAACTTGAAAAAACCGGGCCCAAAAGGGCTCCGTTTTGGGCAAACTTGCGGGGCCGTGAACATTATTAGGGGGATCCGGGCGGAAAATTTCGGTTTTTGGGGTCGGGGTTTTTTCCGGGCCCCGGGGTTGGACGTGTCGGCGGCTTTTAGGGATTAAGTTCGATACCCACCAAAAGGACTCCGTTTTGGATGAAACTTTTCGTGGTGCTCCGGAACATGTATTAGGAGGGTCCGGGGAGAAACTTTTTTTGGTTTTTCCCAGGCGTGCGTACGGGATGGCCCGAGCCGTATGCCCCCAGCAAAAAGACTTCGTTTTCCCCCGAAACTTTGCTGAGAAACCAAGCCCGCAGAGGTTCTCGGCCAACGTGAGGGTAACCCAAACCGCGGTGCGAGAAATGGGCGACGACAAGGACGGGCACGCGGGTGGGGAGAGGGACGATCAAAGGGGAAACGGGGCAAAGCGGCGGGGCTTGCATGCTAGGCGATCCAATGAGCGACTTAGACCCCACATGCCCTGGCCTATGGGTTTTCCTTCGCCCACAGGTCGGGGGGGGAAAAACCCCATGGTCCCCCCATATATACCTTTTAACAAAAACTAAGGACAGGAACAAACATTGTTTTTTTTCCCTCTTCATAATTTTTGAAACCCAACCAAACGACAGGCAAAACTTTGGCTTTCTCCGACCAAGGCATGGGAAACTTTGGCTTTCCCGACCAAGGCACCAAGGCAGCCCATTTGGGTTGGGACGACCAAGGCTTGGCCTGATTTGGCTTGTTTCCCATCAAGGGACAAGGCAAGGCCTGATTGGCTTGGCACGATCCCAAAAACACCAAGGCATAGCCGATTTTTGGGTTCTTACGATCAAGGGCCCCAAAGGGTTGGCCGATTTTTGGGTTGTTCCGATCAAGGGACCAAGGGTTTGGGATTTGGGTTTTCCGACAAGCCCAAGGCATGGCCTGTTTGCTTCTTACACAAAGGGACCAAGGGTTTGGGCCCGATTTGGCTTTTCCGATCAAGGGACCAAGGGATGGCCTGATTTTGCTTCTTTCACAAGGGACCAAGGCTTGGGCCTGATTTGGCTTTTTTCCCACCAAGGCACCAGGGTTGGCCTGATTTTTCTTGTTCTGACAAGGCTTGGCCTGATTTTTTCTTGGGGCGACCAAGGCCTGGGGGATTTTGGGTTTTTCCCGACTCAAGGAACCAAGGGATGGGCCATTTGGCTTGTGCAAGAAGGATACTTTATTTTTTTCAAAGTTGTTGCGTTTTTCTCTAAGTAGGGAGTTTTAGCCTCGGGAAAAAGGGGGGAGAGGAAAAGATTGAAAGGGGAAGTGTTTTGGGGGGAGGGGCGAACTGGCGACCAGGGCTGAATCTCAGGGATCGGGCAGCAAGGCCCCTCGCCTTACAATACCCGTCGCGAATTAAGTCGCTGCAAAGGGTTCAACCCGCCGCTTGTGGGAAATTTACTTCATGGCGGCCCGCACGACTCTCCTCCACGGGCTTTTGGGCCAAAGCACGTCCTTTTTGGGGGGCCGGGCCCCTACTGCGGGCGCAAACAGCGGGGGCACACGCGCGCTCTACCCGGATCTACTTTGAGGGTTCATCAAAATCCACGCACGGAGCTTTGCGCCACTCTTTTCAAACCCAAACGCATGACCAATTTTTCGAATCAACGGTTCCTCTCGACTAGGTTGAATTTACTATTGCACACTGTCATCGTAGGGGGAAAAATAACCTGTCCCACGACGGGCTAAACCCACCATTTTCCCATTTGGGGGGTAAAAATCCAACACTGTGAATTCGCTTCACAAGATAGGAAACCCCATCGAAGGTCAAAAACAAAAGTCGCTATGAAGCTTGGTGCCACAAGCCAGTTACCCGTGGTAACTTTTTTGACACCCTATTTAAATTCCAAGGGCTAAAGGGTCGTTAGCCCCGCTTTCACTTCGATTTGTACGGAAATCAGAAACAAAAGAGCTTTTTTAAAACCCCTTCTGTTCCACACGAATTTTTGTTCTCGTTGAGCTCACTTAGACACCTGCGAACTTTAACAGGTGCCGCCCCAGCCAAAATCCCCACCTGACAATG
>JARYMX010000158.1:0-61162 GCA_030169165.1 Centaurea solstitialis
AAAAGGGGAGTATTTAAGGAATGAGAGCGTAGCATATTTAGCACTTATTGTAGTTTAAGGAAGTAAAAGAGAAATGAATTCAGGATCTTTCCAGTTGTAAGAGATTATCCAGAAGTGTTCCCGGAGGAGTTACCCGGACTACCTCGCATAGGCAGGTGGAGTTCCACATCGATCTAGTCCCAGGAGCGGCCCTGTAGCAAAGTCACCATATCGTCTGGCACCATCGGAAATGGGGAACTGTCGAAGCAGCTTCAAGAACTGTTAGATAAAGGACTCATCCGACCCAGCTCTTCACCTTGGGGAGCCCCGCTCTTGTTCGTCAAGAAGAAGGATGGATCTTTCCGCATGTGCATCGACTATAGGGAGCTGAACAAGATCACCATCAAGAATCGATACCCTCTTCCACGCATCGACGACCTGTTCGATCAACTGCAAGGAGCAACGTACTTCTCCAAGATCGATCTTCGATCTGGTTACCATCAAATGCGAGTGCGTGAGGAAGACATCGCAAAGACAGCGTTTAGAACTCGTTATGGTCATTATGAGTTCCTAGTCATGCCTTTTGGGTTGACGAACGCTCCAGCAGTGTTCATGGATCTAATGAACCGAGTATGTCGACCATACTTAGATAAGTTCGTAATTGTCTTCATAGACGACATTCTAATCTACTCAAGGAGCAAGGAGGATCACGAGCAGCATTTCAGGCTGATATTGGAACTGCTGAAAGCCGAACAGTTATACGCCAAATTCTCGAAGTGCGAGTTTTGGATCCGAGAAGTTCACTTTCTAGGACACGTGGTGAATAAAGAAGGAATTCACGTCGATCCAGCCAAGGTTGAGGCCGTAAAGAAATGGGAAGCCCCGAAGACACCGACAGAAATTCGACAATTTCTCGGTTTGGCAGGCTATTACGACGATTTATCGCAAACTTCTCCAAGATTGCGCAGCCGCTGACAACTTTAACGCAAAAGGACAAGAAGTTCGTCTGGGGAGAAAAACAAGAAGAAGCGTTTTCAAACGCTAAAGCAAAGTTGTGAAAATGCACCCATTCTGGCGTTACCCGAAGGAACGGATAACTTTGTGGTGTATTGCGATGCTTCGCATCAAGGCTTGGGTTGTGTCCTGATGCAGAACGAGAAGGTCATTGCCTATGCGTCCAGACAACTGAAGGTTCATGAGAAGAACTACACCACCCATGACTTGGAGCTTGGAGTAGTGGTGTTTGCCCTTAAGATATGGAGACATTATCTCTATGGCACCAAATGCACTATCTATACGGACCATAAGAGTCTCCAGCATATTCTTGATCAGAAAATGCTGAATATGAGACAAAAGAGATGGGTAGGATTGCTCAGCGACTACGACTGCGAGATTAAGTATCATCCAGGGAAAGCGAATGTCGTAGCTGATGCGTTGAGCCGAAAGGAACGGGTAAAGCCCACAAGGTCACGAGCAATGGGAATGGTAGTGCAGACCAGTTTAAAAAAAGTCAAATAGTGGAAGCTCAAAAGGAAGCTCTGAAGGCTGACAACCTAAAGAAAGAATCTCTTCACGGCATAAAAAAAGGAATTCGAGGAGAAAGTGGATGGAGTGTGTTATTTCAAGGGAAGAATTTGGATTCCAAGGGTGAGCAGTGGAGAAAGATGATCATGGATGAAGCTCATCAGTCGAAGTATTCGATACATCCAGGATCCGATAAAATGTACAAAGGACTGAGGAGCATTACTGGTGGTCCGGTATGAAAAAGGATATCGCCACTTACGTGAGCAAATGCTTGACTTGCGCGAAAGTTAAAGCAGAGCACCAGAAACCGTCAGGACTTCTTCAGCAACCGAAATCCCGGAGTGGAAAGGGAGCAAATATCGATGGATTTCGTGACTAAACTACCCAAGACTAAAAGGGGTCATGATACGATTTGGGTAATCGTTGACCGGCTCACGAAATCAGCACATTTCTTGCCAAAAAGGGAGACTTATAGCATCGATAAGCTTGCGCAGCTGTATGTCGATGAGATTGTCATGCGACATGGAATCCCGATATCGATCATCCCCGATAGGGATAGTAGATTTACCTCGCAATTTTGGCAATCGCTTCAAGCAACTTTGGGCACTCGTGTGGATCTAAGCACGGCTTACCATCCTCAGACCGATGGACAGACTGAGAGAACCATCCAAACATTAGAGGATATGCTACGTGCTTGTGTGTTAGAGTTTGGAGGTAGTTGGGACGATCATCTACCCTTAGTCGAGTTCTCCTACAACAACAGCTATCATGCCAGCATTCAGTGTGCACCATACGAGGCACTGTATGGACGCAAGTGTAGGTCCCCACTTAATTGGTTGGAAGTGGGAGAGAACCGATTGTTTAGGCCTGATGTCGTGCAGGAGACCACCGACAAAATCAAAATGGTTCAAGAAAAGCTGAAAGTGGCCAGGGATCGCCAGAAAAGCTACGCCGATAATCGGCGAAAGCCGTTGGAATTCCAAGTGGGTGATAAGGTGCTGCTAAAAGTATCACCATGGAAAGGGCTATTAAGGTTCGGAAAGAAAGGGAAACTGAACCCTCGTTTTGTTGGACCATTCAGGGTCATAGAAAGGATCGGACCTGTTGCCTATAGGTTGGACTTACCTATAGAGCTGAGCTCAATTCATGACACGTTTCACGTGTCCAACCTAAAGAAATGTCTGTCGGAGGAGACAGTAGTTCTGCCTTTGGAAGAAATTCAATTTGATGAGCAACTGCGCGCCTCGGAGGAACCAATTGAAATCCTTGACCGAGAAATCAAGCAGCTCCGGCGCAGCAAAATACCGATCATCAAGGTACGATGGAACTCCAGGGACGGACCTGAGTTCACTTGGGAGCGGGAAGCATTCATGAAAAGCAAGTACCCGCATCTCTTCACAGAAAACCCCGGCAGTAGCAGCAAGAATTAAATTTCGGGACGAAATTTCTTTCAACCAGGGGTAACTGTGACATCCGTCAATTTTTGACTTTCAGGTTAGCTACCCGTTTAATCCACTCAGTAGCGTTCCGTAAGTGAAAAGGTAGAATTTAAGTTGCCTGAATAATCTAGGTTAGTTGCGTGAAAAAGTTAGGCAAAAATCCTAAAATCCCGGAAAATGCCCGAAACAGCCCGTACCGGCCCGGAAACGTCCGAAAATCCTATAATGCCAAAATTTGAGAACGAATTATATAAAATAAGGAATTTTGTTAAAAATATAAATAAACTGTTCCATATAGTCCAAAACTACTTTCGAAAAAGTCGGTTCCTACCGAAAACGCGAAAAACCCGATACTGCGTTTGAAATGCAGTGTAGGAAATTAAAACAATGATAAAAAAAAAACAAAAAAAAAGGGGATTGGCCCTAGTTGGCCGGCCACCCCCCCCATGAACCAATCTCTCTCTTTTTCTTTTGTTTCCAAGGATTAAATCATCATCATCTTTCTCTTTCTCTCATTTCATTCAAAACTCTCTCTCTCTAAAATTCATTCTCTCCATCCTCTCTCTAAAAATCCAGCAAACTTTCACATTCAAATCAGATTCTTTGAAGATTAAAACACCCTTTCAAGATTAAAGTATCATCATCTCAAAGGTAAGAGCATTGTATATGTGTTAAACCTCATTTTTGGGCATCTTGAGCTTCATTTTCGTATTTTCTTGAGGTTTTAACCTACTTCTATGGTTCTTAATCCTTATTGTTGTTTGGGAAAGAGATTTAACCTTAGAAATGTTTGAAAAACAATCTAAGAAGGTGAAAATCTATGATTTCCCCATAAGAACACAAGTTTGGATGCAACAACTCTTGTTAATGTTGTTTTTGACCATCATTCTTGGGCTAGACTTGCTTAATAGTTCATGCATGAGCTTTGATGGTATCAAATCATGGTTAGTTTGTTTTTCATTTATACAATCTGATTTGGGGGTAAAATAGTAAGAAAAACCCCAAAGAGTTATGATTTTATGTGTTTTATTGGTGGATGTGATGTTGGATTTGAGACAGATTCTGTCAAGAATTTTGCATGTACTTTACACGACTCAAAAAGGGTCTTTTTGTATACATTTCTTTATGAAATTTTTATGGGATGATATTTAAGGTGTTAGGGTTCAAACCCCACTGGATTTGCATAAAAACACCAAGATTTGAGTTCAAACCATCTTAAAACATTTTCGTGTGCAACAGCACTTGGTCAGAAACTTGAGTCACATTCATGCATGCATAACTCTTTGATAAATCATCCAAACTACAAACTTTTTGATTCTAAACTCAAGTATTCTGAGTTAGCTTTCTATAGAATCCAAAATCAAGTCATTTAGAGTAGTTTTGAGGGTTTAACCAATGAAAACAAATTGATAGTGCAATCTGTCCCAAAATGGCAGAACCACATGCACAACTTCAAAGAGGCATATCTCCCTCAAAAATCACTCTAATGATTTGAATCTTGTCTCATTAGCTTGGTATGTGTGTTGGTTAGAAAATCCCTTTTGAAATTCGTGAAATAGTGGTGTAATGAATTATCTATGAGTTAAACTTTACCAAAAGGTATTCTGGAATTTCAGATTATACCACTGATTTTGTAAAATTGTTTAAAAATAGTAAAAGAACTCTAAAAATTGTGAAATTTGGTGGAATTGTTCCTAACATCCCCTAATTCAGAGGGTAAAAATTTAAAGACTTAATATTTAGAGGACCTAAGTTCAAAATAGCAATTTCTACAACTCAAAATTTGTGACAGATTCTGGAAATTTCATAAAAACCCAATTTTCTAAACTTTGAACTTCCAAAATGTTTGGAAGACTTTCAAATGTGACAAAATGAATTTTTATTAGGTTGGACTATAAAAATGATATAATGGCATTATATGGATTTCGGTACGATTTTTGGTAAGGACCATTGGACCTAGAACTTACGTTAAACTTACGTGTTTGATAGGGCGACCCTAGTTCGGAGCCGGGAATTAGATCACGCACCAACCCTTACGAATCCGCACTAAAAAGCTTGAGGTGAGTATTCACAGCCCCATTTTACCGTTTTTACGAAGTTTTTGGGGTGAAAAGCATGCGTATGAATGAATGTGCCTATTTGTGAAAATGTTGCGAAATGAAATGAACTTTAAATTCCGAAAGGAATTGAAATGAAATGTTTAAATGAAATGAAATGTTATGTGATTCTTGAAATGAAATGAATTATCGAAATGAAATGATTTATTGATACAAAATGAAATGAAACGTTTTATTGAAATGATATGAAATGTTTTCATAAAATGAAATGAATTGTTATGCGATTATTGAAATGAAATGAAATGAAATGTTTTGTGAATATTGAAATGAAATGAATTGAAATGTGTTTCGAGTATCGAAATGAATTGAAATGAAATGAATTTGAGTATTGAAACAAAATGAAATGAAATGAATTGTTAGTATCGAAATAAAATGAAATGAAATGTAATGTGAGCTAAATTTTGATATGTTGAAGCATGATATAGTGAGCACAAAATGAAAATGTCCCCTGCACTACTATTAACCCATACAAATTGGGCCTATGATACACGTGGATAGCGCTATTTGGATTGACATACCCACCTAGAACTGACGAGTGATAGGTGCACTGTATTGAAAAAGATTCACCCCGGCTGGAATTAGTTTCCCCCGGTAAGGCTGAATAGGGGCGTAGCAATGTCACAAAATGAAGGATTGTAGTAACTCACTGATATATATCATGTAATTAACACATCACCCGGGAAAATTTACTCACTACTTGATACTAAATTGTTTATTGGGTGAATGAACTGATTCACCAAACTGCTATTTTTGGGGTGAATGAACTGATTCACCAAACTGCTATTTTTGGGGTGAATGAACTGATTCACCAAACTTTTTATAAAAATTGAGTGAATGAACTAATTCACTAAATTGTTTATTGGGTGAATGAACTGATTCACCAAACTGTTTAAAAAAAAATGTTGCGAATAAATGTTTTATTGAAATTGATATTGTACATAACTGTTTTGCATCTATAAAACCTGTGAACTCACCAACTCTTGTAGTTGACACTTGTTTAACATGCTTTTCAGGAAATCCGAAAGTTTGATCAGGTCTTTAGTGGAATGTTGTGTCACCAAACAAGACGATGTTTATTTTGTTTAACGTCTGTAAAACTTGAATTATGGTTGGGTTGTAATACTTTTTAAACTATTTTAATTTATATTATGAATGATTGGTGTGGTTTATCTCCTATCGCGATGAAATCTTAGCTGTCACACCTTGCGGTTCCGCTTTAGCGGGGTGTTACACGCCGGTTCTGGTTGGACCATAGATGCAAATTGTGACCTATACGCTCTAACACTCGACACTTCCTGATCAGCATAGGCAAGAAGTTCACTGAACAATGGAACTTCTGGAGCAAAAACTGTTGGTGGATAACGGATAGACTGGAAATGGGAAAGACTTGGCTTTTTCAGAGGAAAGTCTTCGAGGTATCTCCGGATTCTGCTCCATGGCACTTGCAATCAGGATGCTAAGAAACCGAGGATAAGCCAAATGATTAACTTTCCTGCCTTTAAGTTCTTGAATATCATGAAAAACCAGTGCTGCATAATCATAGTGACGATTAAACAACACTCCTTGAAATAACAGAATCATAGATTGCGTAGCCGTGTCATGAGCTATCTTTCTTCCCAGTTAAGCACCGGTTGAGAATGGTGAACAAAGTGTTGTACGTTGGTGACAAGTGAGACTTGTTGAATGCTGATGACGCCCGTAATTCACCATCATAACCTATAGAGCGCACACTTGCTAATGCTTCATCTAAACTGTCAAACGGCTCAAACTGAACTGCACCAGGCCGACTTGTGGCAGAAGGAAATCCTAACAGATGTCTGAACTTGTTGAGACCAAAGCTGATAGTGAAGTGATCTACTTTGGTCGTGTAATAACTCCGATCGTCAATCCATGGAACTCTAGTAGCTTCCACGCTTATTGAACATATAATAATGGAACTGCCACTTCTTTGGTAAGCGTAACGAATAACGGATGGTTCTTCAGAATCTCTGCTATCACTGGAGCATGTGTCTTATCAAACAGAGAATACGCCACATTGTTTGGCCTTTGTTCAAGAAAAAGTGCAGTCTGTAATAACTGCCTATCAGCATCCAGATGAGGTTGATGCACTGAAGTTCGTTCTGATAGTATGTGAGGAATCTCAAGTGACTCAGTATCGGGAAACTTATAATCTGCCATATCTGAGAGACAGAAAAATGATTAGGAGTGTCACAAAAAAATATTATTTCTTTGTCCATTTTACACATTTGTTTTGAAACATATGGATTTGAGAAGAAGAAATCCGTTGAGTGTGAGACTAGACATTGTGATTCCAAGCACATGACCATGAAGATTATTGTGAACTTAGTAAATACACCAACATAGTGAACATTACATGTTAAACCAGGTTAATATAACTTTCTGATTAAAGATGAGTCTGGTAAATGTAAAGTTATTTGATATTCAGATTATGATTGATTTTTTTGTATGAGTTCACTAAGTTCAACAATATATACTGAGTTGAAGGTCATATGAGATCAGATTATTAGTCCATGTCCACATGATTCGAACAAAGAATCATTCACACTAATTAAAACATTTGAGATTTGATGATACAAACCCAAGTTGTTAAACCCCATGTTATCTATTAGTTATTACAAAACAATTAATCTACTATCCTAATCGGTACATGATTATGAATGAGTACCTATAGGTATCGTAGAAACTCGAGAAACGGTTACAAGAACACACACTAAAGAAATGCTAAAACACAAAACAATAATCTTCGACTTCAATGATCTTCGCTCGAGCAGAGAATATCCAGAAAGATTGAATATGAGAAATGAATGAGATATATATAGCATCAGATTTGAAAATGATGAGAGCGCCACGTGTCAAAGTTTGATTGGTGTGTCAGTCTCGAGACCGCGCAAATATGAAGAGTCTCGAGATATTTGAATGGACTTGAGATAAAAATCAGACACGGAAGAGTCTCGAGACAAGTCTCGAGATGAGAAGTAGACACGGAAAGAGTCTCGAGACAACTCTAAAACTATCTTGAGACACGTGGATAACTCGAGATGGTAACTCGAGATAGTTAATCGAGATAGGTGCTCGAGATAGACACTCGAGATAGACACATGATCAACTCGAGATAGACACTCGAGATAGGGACTCGGGATAGATGCTCGAGATAGACACTCGAGATAGACACGTGATCAACTCAAGATAGACACTCGAGATAGAGACTCGAGATAGGTACTCGAGATAGACACTCGAGATAGACACGTGATTAACTCAAGATAGACACTCGAAGTCGGTACTCGAGATAAGACGAGAAACCAGTTCGAGACGAATACGACAAAGTGTCTCGAGACATGAGTTATCTCGAGACATGCATGCACAAATTAAGTACTCCCCCTTGAATAATGAATCTAATTACTCCCCTTGTACCTGAGCATACCTGAATCATCTGAATGAATTAAACAATTACTAGTAGAATAAGATCAGATACTCCCCCTGAACTTTTGCAATCACTCGAAACACAGATTAGCAGACAAAAACATATGTAATGTAGAGCTGATTAAAAAAGAAAATAAAAGAAAAAATAAAAAGAAAGAAATAACAAAGAGTTGAGTAATTGAAGATATTCAGAATACAAAGATATACAATGAATCTTGCAATTGTATAGCAAAGTAGCCTGGATATAGACAATTTACCCACTATATGATATTTAAATTTTTATCAATCATACCAAGTCTAGAGATTAGAAACTTGAAGCGCTTCTCATCTAAAGCCTTGGTAAATAAATCAGCAAGCTGAAATTCAGTATTAACAAAATACAGCTCTATATTGTCTTTTTCCACATTGTCTTTCAAAAAATGATACCTGATATCAATGTGCTTGGTTTTGGAGTGCTGAACAGGATTGGCAGAGATAGCAATAGCACTTTTTGAGTCACAGTATATAGGAATCTTCTTATACACAAAACCATAATCCCGTAACTGTGTTTGCATCCATAGTACCTGAGAACAGCAACTTGCAGCAGCAACATATTCAGATTCAGCTGTTGAAGTAGAAACACATTGTTGTTTCTTTGATGCCCAAGACACTAATTTGTTTCCTAATAACTGTATATGACCTGACGTGCTTTTTCTGTCCATATTACACCCACCATAATCAGCATCAGAATATGGTTGAAGTTCAAAACCAAGACCTTTTGGATACCACAGCCCATAATATGGAGTTCCTTTCAAGTATCGGAATATCCTTTTAACAGCAGCTAAATGTGATTCTTTTAGTTTTGCCTGATACCGAGCACATACACATGTAGCAAACATGATATCAGGCCGACTAGCTGTAAGATACATAAGAGACCCAACCATACCCCGATATGTACGAAGATCCACATCCTTTCCTTCATGATCAGGTCCAATCTTATTACCTGTGGCCATTGGAGTACCAATGGAATTGTAAGAGGACATATCATACTTCTTTAACAAATCAAAAATGTATTTTGACTGATTAATGAATATGCCATCAGGGAACTGTTTCACTTGCAATCCAAGAAAGAAATTGATCTCACCCATCATGCTCATCTTGAATTCTTGTGTCATGATGGTTTCAAACTTTTTGCACAAGTCTTTGCTAGTAGATCCAAAAATAATATCATCAACATACACCTGGATGACAACTATATGATCTTCTTTCATGATGAATAAAGTTGAATCCACTGAACCTTTCTTAAAACCTTTTGAGAGAAGATATGATGACAACTCTTCATACCACGCCCGTGGAGCTTGTTTCAATCTGTAAAGCGCCTTATCAAGAATATAGACATAATCTGGATGATCAGGATCAACAAAGCCTTCCGGTTGAGAGACATAGACTTCTTCTTTTAGATGTCCATACAAAAACGCAGTTTTGACATCCATTTGAAAGACAGTGAAGTCTTTATAAGCAGCATACGCTAGAAACATGCGAATAGCTTCTAGACGAGCAACTGGAGCAAACGTTTGATCATAATCAATACCTTCTTGTTGCCGGTATCCTTTAGCTACAAGTCGTGCTTTATTACAAACAATGATACCATGCTCATCTTTCTTGTTTTTAAACAGCCACTTGGTATCAATAATGGATTTGTCAGCAGGTTTCTTCACCAACCTCCACACTTTAAGAGCTGAGAACTGATTTAGTTCTTCCTGCATGGCCGTGACCCAGTCAGAGTCTTGCAAAGCATCAGAAACCCGAGTCGGTTCAGTATCACTTAGAAAGATTGAAAAATTGCATTCATTTGCCGTTGCAGCTCTTGTTTTGACAGTCGACGTAGGATCACCAATAATCAGTTCAATTGGATGACTACGAGTCCATTTGACTGTATGAGGTAAAGGAGTCTGATCATTGACTGAAGCTGGTTCAATAATGTCTATAGGTGAAGAAACATAAGGCTCAACAGGTATCAAGGTAGTAGATGGCTCAAGAGTTTTAGTAGAAACTGTTGATCCAGCTCTCCTAAGACCTGATGAAATGATAATGATCCTGTATCTTTACTTAGTGAATAGGTTTTACTTCTGTTATAGCTTGAGGAATTATCACTGAGTCTGTTCAGTGTTATTCCATGTTACTTATGCTGTAACTTATTTTTATAGTAATCAGGATCAGGATCAGGAGACGAACGAGTCTGTTCTGTAGTCTACTGATCCTGTCCACTGAAGTGAAGACCTCCTGAAGACATCAAGATCATACTCAAAGAACCATCAGCAACGTCGAAGAATTAGCTGATGACAGGAACACATGCTCGTGATCTGAAGACGGAACTCAGTGATAGCAGGCTGCTCAATTTCTTATGACATCCTGAAGATTCATCAGGATACAAGTGACCCTGAACAACATCAGTTTCAGGACTCTACTCACTGATCAGTATCCTGATCCTGAAGGATTAGTGTAATGTCTTAGTCTAATGCACAAAAGGATTATCCGCCTTTACTGACACAAAAATACATAAGGACAGTCTCTTTACTGTTCCCTCCGTACTTATCAGACCTCAAGGCAACTGTTTACACACTTCCTCTTTTGCACACCATACTAAGAGTAATTGTTTATAGTAAATAGTACAAAGGACCACTTACATTGTGACACGTACACAAAAGTGAGTCTACATGCATTTAATGCATTGGGTATAAATAGGACTTGAAGAGATGTTCTCCATACTTCTTCTTCAACCTAAAAATACCCTAATCCTTTCTTTCTTTATTCCCTCTATCTTCTTTCTTTTCTTTATCTTCTCACTTAAGTGCATAGTGAAAGAAAGCTTAGATTGTTTAGTTTAGACTTATTGTCTTTTCTATTTCCGCAACAATCTGTAAATTCATATTGTTAATACAACAAGAATTTAAAAGTGAAATTTTGTGTGATTATATTCAACCCCCCCTTCTATAATCCCAAACACTATCCTTGCTTGAAGGTCACCTTATTGGGACCAACAAGTGGTATCAGAGCGGATACAAGCTCTCATTTTCTTCTCTTAGAAAAATCTTGTGATCCTCTCTCTTAAATCCATGGCTCTTCAAGCTAAGCATAACTACTTTGATACCGGCTCTGCTGGAAAGCCTCCTAGGTTTAACAAAGACAACTTCTCTCTTTGGAAAACCAGGATGGAACTTTTCCTTTCTGGTTCTGATCCCCAGATTCCATACTTTCTGGAAAATGGACCACATGTGCCTACACAAACCGTCCACCCCATTCCTGCTGCAGGTGGTCAACCAGCTATACCTGAAAGGGAACTGGTAAAGCCTGTGACTGACTGGAATGATGAAGACAGACGCCTGGTCAACATTGACACTAAGGCTAGGTCTCTCATCGCCATGTCACTCCTTGACGATGTATTCCATTCTGTCTGCCACCTTCGATCTGCTAAAGAAATATGGGACACTCTGTGTGTTCAATATGAAGGTACTGCTGTTCTCATGGAATCAAGAAAGATTTTCTTGGTTCGTCAGTATGAAAGCTTTATTCATCAGAAGGATGAAACTCTCTCCCAGCTACATCATAGATTCAACTGTCTTCTGATTGATCTGAAGACTATCGGTACTACCTACTCTAACTCTGAGGTGGTTACCAAGTTCATGGAAGCTCTTCCTGAACATTGGGAAATATACACCTCCTGCTTAACTATGTCAAAAGACGTAAAGACACTCACACTAAGTGAGTTGTACGGTATTCTTCTTAACCGTGAACAACAGAAGAAACTGAAAAATAATCTCATAAGAGATTCTAAAGATACCAAAAGTAACTCTGTTGCATTGGTCTCTGATTCAGTTCCCACTGTTGCTACTCCTTCTTCAGTAACTATTACTGAATTAGAATCCTCTGACTCTGACATGTCAGAAGATCCTGAATTCAATGAATCTCTTGCTTTATTAACTAGATCCTTTAAGAAGTTTGCCAAAAAGGGAAACTTCCACAAAAAGAAACATCTTACTATTACTGACAAGCCTAAATCAGACCCTGTTGATAAGGCTACTGCTATCTGCTACAACTGTCAGGGCAAAGGACACTTTGCTAATGATTGCAGGTACAGGAAAAGTCAGTTTGCTCCCTCCTCTGCCAAATCTTCTTCTAAGAACCCCAAATACCAGCGCCTGAAAGAAAAGTACAAAAAGATGAAAATTCAGCGCAAGGGTAAAGGTCTTATCGCAGAAGACTGCGATTGGGATGATGTCTCCTCTGATGACTCATCTGATGAGGAAGATACTCAAGTGGCACTGATGGCCATTATTGAGGAACCTACCTTAGCTCTCATGGCTAAGATAGAAGAGGTCCCTGAAGAGGTTCCTACTCAGGCTCCTGAAGCTTCTTCTTCCACAACTCCTGAAGCTTCTACCTCTGCGACTGATTCTCCCAGTCAGGTACCTATTCCTCTTGTCCCTCTTGAAAGCTTAACTCAGCTGGACCTGGTCACTCTTGATCTCTGCAAAGCCCTGAATGGTAAAACCTCTGCTGAGAAAATGAACATTGATCTTCGTGATCAACTCAGAGAATGCCAAGAAAAGATAAAACAACTTACCATTCTGGAAGAAAACTATAGAGACCAGGTCACTGTTAATAAAACTCTTTGTATTGAAAGAGAAACTGCTCTTGCTGCCAAAGAAAGAGCTCTTGCTGAGTTAAATGCTGAAAAAGACACCATCAAAGGATGGAGTGACGCCTCTGAAAAGGTTGATGAAATATTAGCCTCAGGAAGAAATGTTAAAAACAAAAGGGGTCTTGGATACACTCGTGGAGGAACTAAATCTGATTGTTCCATGCTCAAATTTGGAAAATTTGTTTCTTCTATCCCTGATCCTAATGCTCCTGAAAACATCCCTTCTTCTTCTAACACACACTCTGAAGGTGCTCCTAAGAGCAAAAAGAACACAGTCAAGGAAAAATCCAAAACTGTAACACCTTCAAAGACCAAGAGTCCTAAACCCAAGAACAAAGTTCTGGGTGGTGGTCCTTCAGTCTCAGGATCAAAATCTTTTTCCCAAAATCCTGTTCCCAGACTGAAGATTGACCTGAAGCAAAAGACTCAGGAGAAGAAACCAATTCCTCCTCTGTCCAATGCTAAAGGCATACTTGGTGCTGGTCCTGCTCATCTGAATTTCAAAGACTTCCTGGACTCCACTAAACGCTTTCAATATCGCAAATGTTATCACTGTGGATTAAATGACCATATTGCGAGTAAGTGTCCTGATGCTACCAAAGCTGAAAAATCAGCTAAGGTAAAGAAAAATCCTAAGACTGATAACTCAGTCAAAGGAAAGAAGGTTGTCAAGACTGTCTCTTCAGTCAAGACTTGTTGTTCCAGATTCAAGTTCTAATCAACATGCAATAACTAGAGAATGAATTGAGAAGCCATATATCATTGATTCTTGGATGAAAAGTTTACACACACTAACACACCAAGAACACACACACTTAAGAACTAACTTTCTCTCTTCACTCTCTTTACACCATAAAGCACGTATGCATGTTCTCTACTTCCAAACTAACTCACATTGGGTATTTATACCCAAACCCTTACAACCCTTCAACTTTGAACTAATTACACTTTCTACCCTATCTATACAAAACTATTACAAAGCACATATAAAAGGACTAAAACTATAAAGCAAGGTTTGACTTCTTTGACCAATTTGACTTTGCCTTTGTCTTCACTTTTAGCTCCAACTTGTGATCTCGGATACAATCCGATTTTGCACCCAACAATCTCCCCCTTTGGATTCGAGATCACAAAAAGAATTAGGCAAACGTCTTCAAGAAAGCATCAACACTTTGAACATCAACGATAAGCTTTCTTGATCAATAAGCTTCGATAATAATCTTCAAAAATCATCCAAATCTTCATGAAGCTTTAACAAACTTTGAACACGAAGCTTTAGCGAATCGAGATATCTTCAAATAATCACCAAACTTCAAACATCTCTCGCAAACATCTCTTGTCATAACTCGTAATCTTCTCTTTGACTTGACATTTCGGAACCAACTCCCCAAAATATCTTCGGAACCATCTCCCCAAAGTATCTTCAAAGCATTTCTCTACTTTACATTTCTAAACCATCTCCCCCTTTTTGATGAAATATGAAATAATCATCAAAATCTATAGAAATGTATGATCAGATAAATCGTTTCGTAAAGATACAAACATGTGAACAAACCACGAAAGAAATCAAAAACCATCTCACACAACCATCTCCTCCTTGTTACTCCAGAATTCCCCTTTTTACTCCAAAGAAATACCGTCAATTCCAAAAAGTAATCCGAATCTTGTCAAATTCAGATTTGAAGTGGGAAAATCCTGAAACAACACATGAATCAGTTGGAATGCCTGTGAGAAGCACAAAGCAACTCAGTACAACAAATGCACTATATAAAGAGCTTTAGTGATGATCACTCCCCAGGGCTTCCGTTCAATCATCGCAAACACTAAAAGTATTCCTATGAACGTTCCGACAAAGAAACAAATTCCTTGTGTGTATTTGTGATGAAAGAAAATAGCATCAAGTGCTTTCATAAGGGTCAAGATGTGAAAACATTTCACGACTCGATGTGTAGAAATGAAGTTCGAAGGCAGGGCAGCTTCCTTCTGTTTCAATATCGATTTTCCAAATGAAAACCTGATAGATTATGTGCTGCGTCCCCGTGATGAATGAAACATCTCCTTGTTAAGAAGGAAATGAGTAGCTAGTGGGGTAAAAACAAGAGTCGGCATTGGGCTTTGCCTTGTTTCAATATCGGTCACCAAAGAATGTGAACCAATAGATTATGTGGTTGCCCGGCTTAGAAAAGGTTGGTGCAGAGTTTTATGTTTCTTTTAACTCTGTTCTCACACCCTCCAATTCTTTTAAGCATCCTCACATCTAACCAAACTCTCATTCTTCTTTTTTTCGCTCAATCACAATGAGAATAACTCGACCACCTGAGTTATCTCCCCCACTCTTTGATGTAGACCCCTCACTGTGACAACCGTCAGTTTCGGTCGTCAGGTTAGAAATCCGTTAAAGCACTCTGTAGCATGCCGTAGGTTAAAAATTTAGTTATTTAAATATTTAAGTGGAACTAGGTTAGTTAGCGCGAAAAAGTTAGGCTAAAACCTAAAAGTCCCGAAAACAGCCCGGAAAAGCCCGGACCGGCCCGAAATCATCCGATTATCCCAAAATGCCAAATTAAAGAAAAATTAAGGAAATTTAAAATATTATGTTAAAAACTTATGTAAACTGATCCAAATAATCCAACGATACCTTCGAAAAATTTAAATACCACCGAAACCCGGTACCGCGATCGAAAAACAGGTAAATTCTACACTGTTTTAAAAAGAAAAAAAAAATTTATGAGAGAGGTGGGGCCCTCTATAGGCGCCGGCCACCCCTCCCCTTTCCCTCTCTTTATTTTGTTTTTCCCCAAACCCCATTATTACAAAAACCTTTTCCCCAAGATTTTCCATCATCACTTCTCATTTCAAATTTCTTTCTCATCTTCTCCAACACTCTTCTTTCTCTCTTCTTTCTTTCTCTCTATCAAAACCCACGAAAATTTCCAGCCTTCTTAGAGTGAAATATTCAGATTTTTGAAGTTTTTGAAGTGCATTGCAAGATCAAAAGGTGTTCTCCTAAAGGTAAGAATGCAAAGGATGATCTTAGCTTCGTTTTTCTTTCATTTTGGGGTGTTTTGGTGATGTATTCTTGAGATTTAAACCCCTCTTTTGTTGATAATCATCTTCATGTTTGGGAAAGAGATGAAGCCCTAAAAATGTTCATAAAACATTATAATGAGGGCTAAATCCATGATTTCCCCATAAACATGTGAGATTAGAATCAAAATCTTCATCTTGTTGTTGTTTTTCTCCATACATTGGGGCTGAACTTAGAAATAGTTCATGCATGTCAATGGAGATGATAAAATATGTTATTCTTCCTTTTATTTGTTGCATGTAATGGATATGAAGCTTGTTAGCAAGAAAACCCCCAAAAACTCTATGATTTTATGTGTTTGAATAAGAAAAGTTGGGTTTGTTGCTGGACAGATTCTGTCCGAATTTTGTAGGGTGTTTAGATGACCCAAAAACTTCTTGAAAGATCTTATTTTGTTATAAAAATTTTATGGATGAAAGTTTAATGTGTTAGGAAGAAAATCCAACTTGAATCATCCAAAAATTCGGAGTAAAACTATGTTAATCATTTGGAAACATTTTGTTGTGCATCAGCATCTGTCTGAAATTTTTATTCAACTTCATGCAAGCATAACTCCTCCATAACTTGTTCAAAATGTTTGATTCTTGATTCAAAATTTAAGTTCACTGAGTTGGCTTTCCAAAGAATGTAAAATCAAGTGATTTGGTGTATTTTTGAGGGGTGAACCAATGAAAACAAAATGAAGGTGCAAGCTGTCCCAAGAGGACAGATTCACATGCACGACTTCAAAGAGGCATAACTCACTCAAAAATCACCCAAATGATGCAAGGCTTATCACATTAGCTTGGTATTTGAGTTATTTAGAAAACCCCTTTGGAATTTCATGATTCGGTGGAATATTGAACTCTCTATGATCAAAACTTTACTGAAAGGTATCTATGAAAAGTGAATTTGGGTACTGATTTTGTAAAAATAATTAAAAATAGCAAAACACCTCTAAAAATCATGAAAATTTGTGGAAATGATCCTAACATCCTCAAAATCAGTAGGTAAAAATATTGGAATTTTTCCTTTTATGGATTTAAGTTTAAAGATGGTGTTTTTGCAACTACTGAATCATGACAGATTCTGGAAATTCTCTAAGGACAAAATTTTACCAATTTTAGGGTTTCTTGCATTTTTGAGAACCCATAAGACTTATTAAAACTAAATTAAACTTATTTAACTAAATAAATATACTAAAGGCATTACGTGGGATATCGGTATGATTATTAAGTTGGACCGTTGAATTTAGGACTCATGTAATTACGTGTGTTATAGGGCGAGTGTAGACCGGGGGCCGAATTCTCGAGCAAACGTTACAAACACTTAGATCGCTAAACCGTGCAAGGTGAGTATTCACGGCCCCTTTTTCCACGTTTTTACGTATTTTGGGGTGAAAAGCATGTCGATATTGAAATTTTACGAATTATGCTTCAAGTTTAAGTGTTAAGAAATACGATTGATTGTTGCTTTTAGCAAGTGTTATGCATTATGTGATACATGTTGAGTAAATTCCCCTTATAATAAACACTACTATTAACTTCGTTTAGGAGCCTATGACTTAGTGGATAGCGCTATTTGGTACCAATACCCACTCTTTAGACTGACGAGTTAAGGGTGCACTAATTCAGAATTAACGACTACCCATGTGGGGGGGGCTACCCTCCACCGCTGAGGTACTCGTTGGGAGACGACTACCCACGTGGACTTGAGTGTTCACCGCTGAGGTACTCGTTGGGAAACGACCTACACATGTGGACTTGAGTGTCCACCGCTGAGGTAGCGCGTATGACGTTCCGCCCATGTGGTTTGAACCCACCTCTGAGGTATTCGTTGGGGTTAACGGTTTGTAGTGGCTCAACTATACGTATCTATGCATATTTGATATTTTGACGTTTGTAAGCGTCCAAGAATCTTAGCTTGAGCATAATTGATATTTTGACGTTAGTAAAACGTCCAAGAACTTTATTTCCATGACACGGTCTGCTTGTGAAAATTTTTGTGCGCAAATAAAAACCTGTGAACTCACCAACTCTCGTAGTTGACATTTGTTTTAACATGCTTTTCAGGAAATCCGAAGGTATGATAAGGCTTAGTTGCGGATTTTTGAAACCACCAATCTATTTTTTTGCTATCTTTATTTGTTAAAGTTGTAAACTTAAAACTTGTGGTTGGATTGTAATATTTTGTAAACAATATTTATTAATGTATGTGAATGAATGGTGTTGTATATCTCCTACCGTTGTGAAATCTTGAGCTGTGGCGCCTCGTGTTTCCGCTTTAGCGGGGTGTTACAGACTTGGTATCAGAGCCGTAGGTTATAGAGAACATCGGTTTTTCACAAAAAAAAAAAAAAAAAAAAAAAAAAAAAAAAAACCAAGTACTATAACCAACCTATTTTTAAAACTAAGACTAAATTTTAAATTAAAAGATTTCAAAGTATAGGAGAACTGAATTGCCTGCGTGATTAGGATAGGTGCTATTCTGATATATCATAGGTAAGCGGAGCCTGATCACCTACGCCTAGCGATGATATAAGTAGGATAGGACTTATGAACTAGTCACACTGTTAGAATTTAAATTTTTGAATTTCTAAGAATTTCCTGAAAATGTAATTTTGTGAGTTCACATGTGATATGTACAAATTTTTGAAACTATTTCTTGAATATTAACTAAAATTTCCTTTCTTATTATCGCAGCACCATGTCACAGGAAATTGACCCGTCAGAGGACCAGTCCCTAGGGTCCCACGAGACCTCTAGGAGCCGGAGTGTTGTTTCACGTTCCCAGACTTTAGACCAGGAGCGTGATCCTTACGATGGCATTGATAGTGACGCTGATTCTCACCCGGTTCCTGTCCGGCTTGCCAGCCCGGCACGACCCTTTGGACCTGAGACTCACTACGGTCTCAGAGGTAGGCGCACTGCCCGAAAGAGCGTGCCTCTACCTACTCGGATGTCCTTCCGCATCCCCACCGGGGATGGGGCGGGACCATCCCGGGTCCGGGGCCAGGGGGGATCATCGTCATCGTCGTCCTCATCTTCGTCTGGATCTCCGCCGCCATACCGACCATCGTCGCCGATAGCTCGAGTTGCCCGACCACCGCCCGTCGCCCAAGCACCGCCTGATGCCCGACCACCGCCGATAGCACCGATTCCTGGACACCCACACATGGCTCGTGCCCCTGTCCTTGTCCTGAGAGGCATGACCCCAGCCGAACGCCAGGAAGTTACGCGTTTAGCTCGGGGCCAGGGCATACATGAGCATATGATCGATCATCATGAGCATATGATCGATTCTCTCCTTGGTGTAGCTGGAGCTGATAGCCAGCAGCTGTCTCGAGTCGTGACCCTCCTAGGTCGCACTATGGACTCGCTCAGTCACCTGTACACCCTTGTGTATATGGTGATTGCTCTGGCTATCATCCTGTATGCCTGGACTGTCTGGGGGGCTAGATTTTAGGGGTTGGGATCTTTATTTGGACTTTTGGGTTTGGAACTTATGGATCATTATTTTTGGGGCGTAAGGCCCGGTATTTGAACAATTATGACTTTCTTTTGTTGGATGATTGTAAAACTTATGATCCTTTGGTTGAATTATCGCATGATGACGATATTTATGTTATGATCTTTTTGGGGTATTTATTTTATGGTAATGATATTTATGCTATGATCGTATGCTTCAAGTAAGAATTGCATGCTATGATTTCACGAAATGCGTATGAATGGGATGTTAGTTTTTTATGCATCTAGTAATCGCGTAGATTAGTATGGCAAGTTTATTACTTGGTGGAAGCGTTATGGTTGAAATAAGTAGTAAAGCTTATGAGTTACAAAACTTAGACAGTGTTAGCTCGTCACTAAGTACCTTTGTTATGGATGTGTTTTAGAAACATGCCTCCGAGAAGGGAAAATCCGGAACTTGCAAGGCTCGTTTCGGAGCAAGTCATAGCCTCCCTTCCTAATATAGTCAGTCAGGTGGCAGCTGGACTCAATGCCAACCAAAACCGCAACCAAGAGCCTAGAGACCGAGAATGTACGTACAAATCTTTCCGTAGCTGCAATCCTAAGGAGTTCCACGGAACTGAAGGAGCGGTTGGACTACTAACATGGTTAGAGGGCATGGAGTCTGTTCTCCATATCAGCAAATGTACAGAAGGGAACAAGGTGGAATTTGCTGCCTGCTTGTTACAAGGACGAGCTCTAACCTGGTGGAACACCCAAGTCCAGACCCGCGGCCGTGAAGCAACCGGCCAGATTTCTTGGGAGGACTTTAAGAAGATGCTCAAGGATGAATTCTGCCCGCGAAGTGAATTACAGAAGTTAGAAGCTGAGCTGTGGAGCCACGAGATGAAGGGCAATGATGTCACCACCTACACTACCCGATTCCATGAATTGGCTAAGCTAGTACCGCATCTGGTAACGCCTGAGCAGAACCGTGTAGATCGTTACGTCTGGGGATTGTCACCAGTAATCAGGGGAAACGTAACCGCAGCAGACCCGAAGACGCTGCAAGAGGCAGTTAATTTGGCAAACCGACTCACCAACAATGCGGTCCGATCAGGAGCATTTCCAAGTGATGGGGCGAAAGGAAAGAGGAAAGTGGAGGAGCCTGCGAGAGGCAGGTTCGGACAGAGGAGTAACAAGGAGCGCCGAGTATCAAGGAACTTCGGAATGCAGACGCCGGCCCAGGAAAGAGGAAAAGGGTCACCGCCGATGTGCGATAGGTGTCACCGACAACATTACGGGAAGTGTGTTGTTTGTCAGAAGTGCAATCGAACAGGGCATGTCGCGCCAGATTGTAGAAGCGGACAAGGTCGAACCTGTTACGAGTGTGGAAGCCCCGATCACTATCGAAACAAATGCCCCAAGAGACAACGAGGACCGAATGTCAACGCAAATCCCCCAGAGAACCAGAGAGCCCGTGGAGGTTTGGCCCGAGGAAGAGCCTTTGTGATAGGAGCAGAGGAAGCAAAGCAGAACCCGGATGTGGTTACAGGTACGTTCCTTCTCAACAACTATCCTGCTACTGTGCTTTTTGATTCCGGAGCAGATAGGAGCTTTGTGTCGCTAGAGTTTAGGCCTAAGATAAACAAGAAGTCCCAGAACTTAAAAGAGGAGCAGATAATTGAATACTCTAATGGGGAGTTAGTTAAGGCTAATAAGGTAGTCAGAAAATGCACTTTAGGCTTATCAGGAAAGGAATTTAGCATAGATCTAATCCCGATCAAGATAGGGAGTTTTGACATAATAGTTGGTATGGACTGGATGTCTAACCACCGAGCGACAATATGTTGTGCTGAGAAGATGGTCTTGCTAGCGCTACCCGACGGAGGTGTACTGGAGGTATATGGAGAAAAGCCAAGGAAAGACATTAAGATAGTCTCGTACATGAAAATGCGGAACCATTTACGAAAGGAATGTGTGGCATTTATGGCGCACGTGGTGGATAAGAAAGCAGAGGAGAAGTCAATTCAGGATATCCCAGTCGTGCGGGAATTTCCTGAGGTTTTCCCGGAAGAGCTACCCGGATTACCTCCACCACGGCTAGTAGAGTTCCACATCGACTTGGTTCCCGGAGCAGGTCCTATAGCAAAGTCACCCTATCGTCTAGCACCGTCTGAGATGCAGGAGCTGTCAAAGCAACTACAAGAGCTGTTAGATAAAGGATTCATCCGACCCAGCTCTTCGCCTTGGGGAGCCCCGGTATTGTTCGTCAAGAAGAAAGATGGATCTTTCCGTATGTGCATCGATTACCGGGAGTTGAACAAGATCACCATCAAGAACCGATACCCTCTTCCACGCATCGATGATCTGTTCGATCAGTTGCAGGGAGCAACCTACTTCTCAAAGATTGACCTTAGATCCGGATACCATCAGATGAGAGTTCGGGAGGAAGATATTGCCAAGACAGCGTTTAGAACTCGTTATGGCCATTACGAATTCTTGGTCATGCCTTTTGGGTTGACAAACGCTCCAGCGGTCTTTATGGACTTGATGAACAGAGTATGTCGACCATACCTGGATAAATTTGTGATTGTCTTCATAGATGATATCCTGATTTATTCACAGAACAAGGAAGATCACGAGCAGCACCTGAGGCGGATATTGGAACTACTTAAGGCTGAGAAGCTTTACGCCAAGTTTTCAAAGTGCGAATTCTGGATTCGAGAGGTACACTTTTTGGGTCATGTGGTGAATAAGGAAGGAATCCATGTCGATCCAGCTAAGGTTGAGGCTATAAAGAAATGGGAAGCCCCGAAGACGCCTACTGAAATCCGACAATTTCTTGGTTTGGCAGGCTATTACCGACGCTTCATAGCAAATTTCTCTAAGATTGCGCAGCCGCTGACAACCCTGACGCAAAAAGATAAGAAGTTTATCTGGGGAGAGAAACAGGAAGAAGCATTCCAATTGCTCAAGCATAAGCTATGCAATGCACCTATTCTGGCGTTGCCCGAAGGAACGGACAACTTTGTAGTGTATTGCGATGCTTCACATCAAGGTTTGGGATGTGTCTTAATGCAGAACGAGAAAGTCATCGCTTATGCGTCTAGACAGCTAAAGATACACGAAAAGAATTACACCACCCATGATCTGGAGCTCGGAGCAGTGGTGTTTGCCCTCAAGATCTGGAGACATTATCTTTACGGCACCAAATGCACCATTTTTACGGACCATAAGAGCCTCCAGCATATACTCGACCAGAAAATGTTGAATATGAGGCAGAGAAGATGGGTTGAGTTGCTCAGCGATTATGATTGCGAAATCAAGTACCATCCAGGGAAGGCAAATGTCGTAGCTGACGCGTTAAGCAGGAAAGTGAGAGTGAAGCCTACAAGGACGCGAGCAATGGGAGTGATAGTACAGACCAGCCTAAAAAGTCAGATAGTGGAAGCTCAGAAAGAAGCTTTGGAGGCTGACACTATAAAGAAGGAGACACTTCACAAGATGGAGAAGGAGTTCGAGGAAAGATCGGACGGAGCGCGTTACTTTAAGAATAGGATTTGGGTCCCAACAGTCGGTCAGTTGAGAAAGATGATCATGGATGAGGCTCATCAATCGAGGTACTCGATACACCCTGGCGCCGACAAGATGTATAAAGGATTGAAGGAGCACTATTGGTGGCCTGGAATGAAGAAGGACGTCGCCACCCATGTGAGCAAGTGCCTAACTTGTGCAAGGATCAAGGCAGAACACCAGAAACCATCCGGACTACTACAGCAACCGGAAATCCCAGAATGGAAATGGGAGAAGATCTCGATGGATTTTGTGACCAAGTTACCCAAGACTAAGAAAGGCCATGATTCGATTTGGGTAATCGTTGACAGACTCACAAAATCTGCGCACTTTTTGCCAATAAAGGAAAGCTTTAGTGTTGATAAACTGGCACAGTTGTACGTCGATGAGATAGTCATGCGACATGGAGTGCCAATTTCGATCATTTCCGACAGAGACAGCAGATTCACTTCTAGATTTTGGCAGTCGCTGCAAGCAGCTTTGGGTACCAGCGTGGATCTAAGCACGGCTTATCATCCACAGACCGATGGACAGACTGAAAGAACCATACAAATGTTGGAGGATATGCTACGTGCGTGTGTATTGGAGTTTGGAGGTAGCTGGGATGATCACCTACCTTTGGTTGAGTTCTCTTACAATAACAGTTACCATACCAGTATTTAATGTGCCCCGTATGAAGCGCTATATGGACGCAAGTGCAGGTACCCGTTAAACTGGTTGGAGGTGGGTGAGAGTCGACTGATTAGGCCCGACATCGTCCAAGAGACCACGGATAAGATTAAGCTGGTGCAGGAAAAGCTTAAAGCAGCCAGAGATCGTCAGAAGAGCTACGCTGACAACCGACGGAAGCCGTTGGAATTCCAAGTTGGCGATAGAGTGCTACTAAAGGTATCGCCTTGGAAAGGGCTGATAAGGTTTGGGAAGAAAGGGAAGTTGAGCCCCCGCTACGTTGGACCATTCAAGGTTATAGAAAGAATCGGCCCAGTCGCTTATAAGCTGGAATTACCCGCAGAGCTCAGCTCCATCCACGACACATTTCATGTGTCCAATTTAAAGAAATGCCTGTCAGAGGAAACTGTGATCTTACCTTTAGAGGAAATACAAGTGGACGATCAACTGCGCGCCATGGAAGAACCAATTGAGATCCTTGACCGAGAGGTCAAGAAACTCCGACGCAGCAGAATACCAATCGTCAAGGTGCGATGGAATGCCCGGCACGGACCTGAGTTCACCTGGGAGCGAGAGGCGTTCATGAAAAGCAAATATCCGCACCTGTTCACAAAGAACCCCGGCGAAAGTAGCAAGAGTTAAATTTCGGGACGAAATTTCTTTCAACCGGGGGTAAATGTGACAACCGTCAGTTTCGGTCGTCAGGTTAGAAATCCGTTAAAGCACTCTGTAGCATGCCGTAGGTTAAAAATTTAGTTATTTAAATATTTAAGTGGAACTAGGTTAGTTAGCGCGAAAAAGTTAGGCTAAAACCTAAAAGTCCCGAAAACAGCCCGGAAAAGCCCGGACCGGCCCGAAATCATCCGATTATCCCAAAATGCCAAATTAAAGAAAAATTAAGGAAATTTAAAATATTATGTTAAAAACTTATGTAAACTGATCCAAATAATCCAACGATACCTTCGAAAAATTTAAATACCACCGAAACCCGGTACCGCGATCGAAAAACAGGTAAATTCTACACTGTTTTAAAAAGAAAAAAAAAATTTATGAGAGAGGTGGGGCCCTCTATAGGCGCCGGCCACCCCTCCCCTTTCCCTCTCTTTATTTTGTTTTTCCCCAAACCCCATTATTACAAAAACCTTTTCCCCAAGATTTTCCATCATCACTTCTCATTTCAAATTTCTTTCTCATCTTCTCCAACACTCTTCTTTCTCTCTTCTTTCTTTCTCTCTATCAAAACCCACGAAAATTTCCAGCCTTCTTAGAGTGAAATATTCAGATTTTTGAAGTTTTTGAAGTGCATTGCAAGATCAAAAGGTGTTCTCCTAAAGGTAAGAATGCAAAGGATGATCTTAGCTTCGTTTTTCTTTCATTTTGGGGTGTTTTGGTGATGTATTCTTGAGATTTAAACCCCTCTTTTTGTTGATAATCATCTTCATGTTTGGGAAAGAGATGAAGCCCTAAAAATGTTCATAAAACATTATAATGAGGGCTAAATCCATGATTTCCCCATAAACATGTGAGATTAGAATCAAAATCTTCATCTTGTTGTTGTTTTTCTCCATACATTGGGGCTGAACTTAGAAATAGTTCATGCATGTCAATGGAGATGATAAAATATGTTATTCTTCCTTTTATTTGTTGCATGTAATGGATATGAAGCTTGTTAGCAAGAAAACCCCCAAAAACTCTATGATTTTATGTGTTTGAATAAGAAAAGTTGGGTTTGTTGCTGGACAGATTCTGTCCGAATTTTGTAGGGTGTTTAGATGACCCAAAAACTTCTTGAAAGATCTTATTTTGTTATAAAAATTTTATGGATGAAAGTTTAATGTGTTAGGAAGAAAATCCAACTTGAATCATCCAAAAATTCGGAGTAAAACTATGTTAATCATTTGGAAACATTTTGTTGTGCATCAGCATCTGTCTGAAATTTTTATTCAACTTCATGCAAGCATAACTCCTCCATAACTTGTTCAAAATGTTTGATTCTTGATTCAAAATTTAAGTTCACTGAGTTGGCTTTCCAAAGAATGTAAAATCAAGTGATTTGGTGTATTTTTGAGGGGTGAACCAATGAAAACAAAATGAAGGTGCAAGCTGTCCCAAGAGGACAGATTCACATGCACGACTTCAAAGAGGCATAACTCACTCAAAAATCACCCAAATGATGCAAGGCTTATCACATTAGCTTGGTATTTGAGTTATTTAGAAAACCCCTTTGGAATTTCATGATTCGGTGGAATATTGAACTCTCTATGATCAAAACTTTACTGAAAGGTATCTATGAAAAGTGAATTTGGGTACTGATTTTGTAAAAATAATTAAAAATAGCAAAACACCTCTAAAAATCATGAAAATTTGTGGAAATGATCCTAACATCCTCAAAATCAGTAGGTAAAAATATTGGAATTTTTCCTTTTATGGATTTAAGTTTAAAGATGGTGTTTTTGCAACTACTGAATCATGACAGATTCTGGAAATTCTCTAAGGACAAAATTTTACCAATTTTAGGGTTTCTTGCATTTTTGAGAACCCATAAGACTTATTAAAACTAAATTAAACCTTATTTAACTAAATAAATATACTAAAGGCATTACGTGGGATATCGGTATGATTATTAAGTTGGACCGTTGAATTTAGGACTCATGTAATTACGTGTGTTATAGGGCGAGTGTAGACCGGGGGCCGAATTCTCGAGCAAACGTTACAAACACTTAGATCGCTAAACCGTGCAAGGTGAGTATTCACGGCCCCTTTTTCCACGTTTTTACGTATTTTGGGGTGAAAAGCATGTCGATATTGAAATTTTACGAATTATGCTTCAAGTTTAAGTGTTAAGAAATACGATTGATTGTTGCTTTTAGCAAGTGTTATGCATTATGTGATACATGTTGAGTAAATTCCCCTTATAATAAACACTACTATTAACTTCGTTTAGGAGCCTATGACTTAGTGGATAGCGCTATTTGGTACCAATACCCACTCTTTAGACTGACGAGTTAAGGGTGCACTAATTCAGAATTAACGACTACCCATGTGGGGGGGGCTACCCTCCACCGCTGAGGTACTCGTTGGGAGACGACTACCCACGTGGACTTGAGTGTTCACCGCTGAGGTACTCGTTGGGAAACGACCTACACATGTGGACTTGAGTGTCCACCGCTGAGGTAGCGCGTATGACGTTCCGCCCATGTGGTTTGAACCCACCTCTGAGGTATTCGTTGGGGTTAACGGTTTGTAGTGGCTCAACTATACGTATCTATGCATATTTGATATTTTGACGTTTGTAAGCGTCCAAGAATCTTAGCTTGAGCATAATTGATATTTTGACGTTAGTAAAACGTCCAAGAACTTTATTTCCATGACACGGTCTGCTTGTGAAAATTTTTGTGCGCAAATAAAAACCTGTGAACTCACCAACTCTCGTAGTTGACATTTGTTTTAACATGCTTTTCAGGAAATCCGAAGGTATGATAAGGCTTAGTTGCGGATTTTTGAAACCACCAATCTATTTTTTTGCTATCTTTATTTGTTAAAGTTGTAAACTTAAAACTTGTGGTTGGATTGTAATATTTTGTAAACAATATTTATTAATGTATGTGAATGAATGGTGTTGTATATCTCCTACCGTTGTGAAATCTTGAGCTGTGGCGCCTCGTGTTTCCGCTTTAGCGGGTGTTACACTCACTCATTTCTCAAGGATAACTTCATGGGTAGGATTGCCGGTTCTGGAAATCCATAGAAGTTCTATTAAGCTCACACATCCCGTGAAATAAGTTTCCTAAACATGAAAGTACAATGATTCATCGGGCGAATCAATGAGCCAATATGAAACATGCTTGAACAAATATATATGCAGAATATAGGAGCATAAAAAATTTCTTCAAACAAGTATATGAAATGAAGAACATGAATGATGTAAACTTGTTTGAAAAAAAAACTGATTCATCATAGATGTGAGACATGTTCTTGAAAAGCTTTGGTGTACACAAATTGAATGAATGTTATCTATACGATCAAGATATAGTTATAGCAATGAAGAACGTATCTGATCAAATAAACGATGAAGCACAAATAGGAAGATAGCAAACGAGTGTATTACCACCGAAAAATATGGTCATATAGAGACGTGGTAATAACTAAGTCAAAAGAAGCTAAACCGGTGTGTATGAATACTTGAAAAGTATATGAAAAGATATTACGCAAGTATTAACCTTTGGAAACACACGGTTAGAAAATATCCGTCAACTCAGCATGATATGAAAACATGTAAAATCACACTTCTAATTCGAAAAATCATTTGAGAATCGAGAAGTGAGTTTGAACATTTAAAAACATTTTTCATACCTGAAAGTTGTTCATCTTTCAAATATGTAAGCATTAAAGCTTATTTGAACTCTCCCCCTAAAATGAATATCACTTTTAAGTACTCCCCCTCAAATGGATAATCTGCAAAACAAAGTAAAAATCGGTATTCATTGAAAATGAATCCTTAGATGTTAGGCAGATAGTATCCAATCCAGAATAATTAAGCAACTCCCCCTTAAATTAAGATCCGTAACAGATTTAAGTAGGAGTAAGCATGCCAAGCTTGCTAACCAAAAAGTTAAAACGCTTTTCATCTAAAGGTTTAGTGAAAAGGTCAGCAAGTTGGTAATCTGTTTGAACAAAGAACATTTCGATATTACCTTTCTCCACATTGTCTTTGATAAAATGATAACGAATGTCGATGTGTTTGGTCTTGGAATGCTGAACCGGATTTGACGTTATCGCAATGGCGCTTTCCGAATCACAGTAGATAGGGACTCTCTTCAACTTGTAGCCATAGTCTAGTAGTTGTGTCTTCATCCAAAGCACTTGCGAACAACAACTTGCGGCGGCCACATATTCTGCTTCGGCCGTAGAAGTGGAGACGCAATTTTGCTTTTTCGAAGTCCAACTAACAAGTTTATCACCTAAAAACTGACATGATCCAGAAGTGCTTTTCCTATCCAGTTTGCAACCACCATAATCTGAATCTATAAAAGATATTAGCTCAAAACTAGAATCTTTCGGATACCAAAGGCCCAACTCGGGTGTGCCTTTGAGATATCGTAAGATCCTTTTAACTGCCGCAAGGTGAGACTCTTTAGGATTAGCTTGAAAACGAGCACAAAAACATGTGGCGAACATAATGTCCGGTCTAGTCGCAGTGAGGTACAAAAGAGAACCAATCATGCTTCTGTAAATCTTTTGATCAACGGGTTTACCGGTTAAATCAGGACCCAAAAGATTTCCAGTTGGCATTGGTGTTTTAATTGGAGAACAATCAGTCATGTTAAACTTTTTCAACATATCTTTAATATATTTTGACTGAATTATAAAGATGCCATCAGGGTTTTGTTTGACTTGAATTCCTAAAAAGAAATTCAATTCACCCATCATGCTCATTTCAAACTCTGTCTCCATGATTTTAGAAAACTTTGTACACAACTCTGGATTAGTAGAACCGAAAATAATGTCGTCAACATAAATTTGAACTAAAAGCAAGTCATCACCTTCTTTCTTCAGAAAAAGAGTAGTATCGATCGTACCTCGTTTGAATCCTTTGGATAAGAGATGATTAGTCAGAGTTTCATACCATGCTCTTGGAGCTTGTTTTAAGCCATACAAAGCTTTGTCCAAGATGCATACATGATCGGGAAAATCTGGATCGACGAACCCTTCAGGTTGCTCTATATAGACCTCTTCATGCAAGACTCCATTCAAGAACGCAGATTTGACATCCATTTGAAATACCTTGATGTTCTTGTGAGCCGCATAGGCCAGAAAGATTCGAATTGCCTCGATCCGCGCTACCGGTGCAAAAGTCTCATCGTAGTCAATACCTTCTTGTTGAGAGTAACCTTTAGCAACCAATCGCGCTTTGTTTCTGACAATCAATCCGGATTCATCTTTCTTATTTCTGAAGATCCACTTGGTTTTAATGATCGATTTATCTTGCGGTCTCGGAACCAAGCGATACACTTTGTTTCTTTTGAACTGTAGAAGCTCTTCTTGCATTGCTAGAAGCCAATCAGAATCGTCTAAGGCTTGAGAGACATTCTTTGGTTCAATTTTGCTCAAGAAACTTTTGTATAGGCAGTAATTTGCAGATGCAGATCGCGTTTTAACACCATCATTGACATCACCAATCACATTGTAGAGTGGATGTGCTCTTGTCCATTTCAACTGAGCAGGAAGAATTGCAAGATCATCTAGATTGTTCTGACTATCATTTTCATTAATGATTGCAGGAATCTCTGATTGATCATCGGAGGTTAACTCTGGTTGCTCAACACTTGGAACTGATATAGCCTGATCAGAGTTAGAAGTAGAACAAATATTCTCCGATGGTCCGGAATCATTCACGCTTGAAGGTTCTGGGACATCGTGAATATCAACTCTTGGATTTCTGGAAAGAACGAGATCTTCATTATCTGCACAAATATCCAGAAAAGCATCCATAAACAGTAAATCGAGTTCTGAACTATTTGGATCAGTAATAGAATCAGAAGTCGTAGTAGAAGCTTGACTATGAATTCCGAGTTCTGAACTGCTATGTTCAGAAGTCATTGACACGGTTTCATCAAAGGTCACATAAACGGTTTCCATAACCATCTTGGTTCTTTTGTTGTAGACCCGAAAAGTCTTCGACGTTAGCGAATAACCAAGAAAATATCCCTCGTCGGCTTTCTTGTCAAACTTACCAAGATTGTCACGGTTGTTAAGAATGTAACACCTACAACCAAAAACATGAAAAAATTTGACATTAGGAACTCGACGGTTGATTATATGATAAGGAGTTTTCTTGAAGCGCTTAGTGATGATGGTTCGATGTTGTGTAAAACAAGCCGTTGAAACAGCTTCGGCCCAAAATGTAAGAGGTAACCCGGAGTAAGCTAGCATCGTTCGTGCCGCTTCCACTAAGGTTCGGTTTCGTCTTTCTACAACTCCATTTTGTTGTGGAGTATAAGCACCTGAAAAATTATGAGAAATACCAACGGATGTTAGATAAGCATCTAAAGTAGCATTTTTAAATTCAGTGCCATTATCACTCCTAATCTTTCGAACTGGAAGTTGCAAAAGAACTTGGATCCTCTTGATAAACTTTATGATCAACTCCGGAGCTTCAGATTTCATTCTCAGAAATTCTAGCCACGTGTACCGTGAGTATTCATCAACCATAACTAGAATGTACTTCTTTCCACTAATTGATTGAATTCTCATCGGTCCGCATAAGTCCATGTGGAGCATCTCGAGTGGTGATTGACACGAAGATTCTGTCTTTGACTTGTGAGAACTTCTCTTCATCTTTCCCATTTGACAAGCCGGACATAAAGAATCTCTATCAAATGTCAACTTTGGAAGACCTTTCACCAATCCACCATTAGCTAGTTTGCTAATATCTGAGAAATTCTGATGAGAAAATCTTCTATGCCATAGCCAACTTTCGCCTTTTGTTGCCTTTGAAAACAAACAAACGGGTTTCGACGAATCTATTACCGGAAAGTCAACCACATAGAGATTGTAAAACCTTCTCCCTTCAAAAATCTCAACACCATCACTATTAATGATAAGACAGTTAATGATGGAAAATAGAACAATGTTATAACCATCACAAAACTGACTTGCACTAAAAAGATTATGACTTAACCCCTCAACATAAAGTACCTTCTTTATGGATACCTTACCATTTGTAAGAATGCCGTAACCTTTGATGACACCAGTCGTCTTATTCCCAAAACTAACTGTTCCTCCTGGTCGTTCCACATAATTGTGCAACAACTCCTTGTAGCCAGTCATATGTCTTGAACAACCGGAATCGACATACCACATATGCCTGGCCTGTAGAAACATGTTAGTTCATCTTGGGAACCCATATCCAAATGGGTCCTTTCTTGTTGGTCTCATACATCTTTAACAAATCAGAAGATGAACCTAAAATCTTACAGTTTATACCAGACTTTGAAATTTGTGCATTCAATAAATCTTTAGGAATCCATTTGCACACAAATTTCACATCAACTGATTTATCTTTTGATTTTGAAAGATTTTTCTTTTTAGCACTAAACACTTTAGCACGATGATCAAACGAGTAAGCATGAGATTGATCATGAGAAACACCACTAGATCTCTTCTTGTTAACATGACTAGAGTTCAAAGAAAAAGAATTATCACCACAATGAGTACAATGCAAACGTTGCATAGCAAAAAACATTAAGGCAGACTCAAAAGAGTTTTGACACTTATTGAATGTAACATTCAGATTACATTTATTTGCATCATCAACGGATGACTTTTTAACAAAACGCTTTTTCTTCTTTGAATCTTTCTTCTTCCACCCTAGGCCATGTCGTTTAAAACTTTTTAAATCTGTAGAATCAGAAGAACTAGAGTTAATAGGTGTCTTAGGAACTGAACATACATCAGATGAATCTCTTGAAGATGTTTCAAGTGTAGCACACGAAGTACTTCCTACCTCAAAAGTACTTGCATCAAAATTAATTGAACAAGTTTCAGACTTTAACAAAGTACATGAGGATTTATAATCTTTTGAAATTCCACTATCACTTGAAACATTTACAACACTTGGTTTATCTTGTATACCAGACTTTGGTTTTTCAAAAACAGCACCAAATTCCACATCTGGTAGTTTGAGTTCTGATTTAAGGATATCACCTTCAACCATACTATCTAAACTTTTGTACACAAGATAACCATCTTTGTCAATAACAGCATATGTAATTAACTCAGTCACTTCAGGCTTAATACTTTGATCAAAACAAGGTGGAGTTTCTTGAGACTCAAACATGGGGTTTGAAATCAAATTTATCTTTTCTTCCTCAACACCCGCTTCAATATCATCATCATTATCAGAATCAAAACATGGTTTGGTCTCATCAGAATCAGAATCAGACTCATAATCAGAAACGCTTTTATTTTCTGAAAGATTATTAACTTGAATAAACTCAGAAAGATTTTCACAATCTGTTTCTTTTTCAAGTTCATTTGTCTTATCTTCAGATTTAGAAGTAGAATCAGTAGTCTTTGACTCATTTTCAATATCGTTACTAAGCTTTTCAGATTCATTTGAAAAAGACTTTACATCTTGAGAATACAAAGAAACACACTGAGTATAAGAAAACTCGGGTTTTCTTGTTTTATAACTTTGATTTAAATCATTATATTTAAAATCACATGTGAAATCAAAGTTATTCTTTCTCTTTGGCTTTGAATCTGAAAAACTATCACTTGAGTCATCAACAACTTTTTCTTTACCTTTATCCGAAGAATCAGATAATGAACTACCAGATTTTACAAAGGTCTCATTTAATTTTGGAAAACATAAGTTATCAAACTGATAAAGACCTTTAGGGGCTTTCTTTAAAACATCATTTTCAGGTAAGCCTAACCCCATTTTCGGATTGTAAAATCTAGTATCCTTTAGATTATTTGTCAAAAGCTTAAGCGTCTGTTGAGTCTGACCTCTTTTGATATTAAGATCCTCCAATTGTTTTATCTTAGCATAAGCCTCAGATCTATCTTGAAAACAAACTTCATATTTGATCATATATTCAGCTTTTTCAGACTCCAAATTTACTAAAGCACTCTTCATCTCAGAAATTTGAGATTCTAGTTTGGCTTTCTCTTTCCTAATCTCAGCCTTTTCAAGCTCACGATCATCAGCTAAAGATTTATATAATTCACATTCATTACTGAATTCAATGACTCGAGCTCTTTCGAACTTAATCTTTTCCTTCAAGTCATCAAATTCAGTTTTTAAAATTAAAAACTGTTCTTCTAAAGAGCATTCATCATTATCAGACATATCCGAGTCAGAAGGAGTTTGACTTACCTCATTTGATGCCTCGGTCTCTTTGTGAAGGTTGATGGTTTCTTCCACACTTGCCATGAGATTGTAGTGAACTTGTGTGAAATGGGCAGAATCCTCATCATCAGAAGTATCATCATACCAACATTCTTCTTCCGCCATCAAGACTTTACCTTCACTCTTGCGTTTCGCAAGTTGAGCCTTCTTTGAGTAGTAGTCAAAATCCCTGACTTTCGGTGTTCTACAATCTTTGACAAAATGGCCTGGTTTGCCACAGTTGAAACATACGTTTCCTTTCTCATCTGTCTTTTCTTTCTCATAACTCTTCCTCTCCGGCCTTCTCTCATAATCCTTTGGCTTGTACTTGTCTCTTTTGTAGTTATCAAACTTGGGTTTCAAATAGAACTTCTTCTTCCCATAACGTTTGTGAATCGAACTAGACAAAAGAGCAAGTTTGTCGGCAACTCTCTTCAAATCAACATCGGACTCAGAACTTTCATCTTCAAGGGATTCTGAATCAGAATCAGACAACTCGGTGACTAAAGCCTTTGAATGGCTTTTCTTCTTGGAACTAGCACTAGGGAGCACACTCTTCTTCTTTTCAGTCAACAGGGCCAAAGAATCAGAAATACTCTTCTGCTTCATCACAATATCTTTGACTTTCACTTCATGTTGACTAAGAATGGAATACAAGTCATGCAAGTCTTCTTCCGCCAAATTCTTGTTCATCTGAAGATTAACCGAGTAGTTATCCCATTCCGAATTGAGATTTTTCAAGAACTTGAAGTTTATCTCAGAAGTAGACTTTTGCATCCCATTTCTCCTCAAATCATTTAGAATGATGTTGAACCGACTGTAAGAATCAGCAAGTGTTTCTCCCTCTAAAGCTTTAAACCCTTCATAAGCTCCGATTGGTTGGTTTAGCTTGGCTTGGATTGATCTCTCCGTCCCTTGAAACTGCTTTTCCAACTCATCCCACAACTCTTTCGCTGTACTTCTACTATCAACACGATTAAACAAATCGTTCGGAATCGCCATCGTGAGTAAAGTAAGAGCTTTGTCATCAAGTTCAGCTCTTATCTTTTCTAGCTCATTGTAATGCCTAAAGAGTTTGAACACACGCCTTGGTTCAATCGCGGGAGTAGTGGCAGTCTCGGGTGTACCCGGAATGTCAATGTAGGGCTTAATCGGACCTTCTTGAATGCTCACCATAAGTGTCTTATCGATGTTGTTGAGGAATTGAATCATTCTAACACGCCATTGCGGATATTCTCCTATCTGAAGAACCGGAGGCTTTGACTTCGAACCCATACTCAAAAGATCTCTAGACATCTTCGTAGAACTTGAAATTGATCGGTAATTCACTGAAACTGGTAGATTTCTTCCGAACTTCTGGAGGTATACTAAACTGAGAATCTGTGGCTAATCTGAACACTTCTTTTGATCAACGAAAAGGTTAGTGACAAAAGTCAAAAAGTCAACAGAAAAGTCAACCGGTGAATAGTGAAATCTCGAGAAAAAATATTTTTCAAAAATTTGAAAGTTGATTTTGACCGCGAAATTGAAAGAATAGTCCAAAAAATCAACCTCTCGGAAATCACCAAAATCTCGGAAAAACCGGCATTTTTCGGGAAAAAATGACCTTAAAAATGACTGAACTTTTTCACCGTAGAATCAGATAAGAAGTCTAAAAAAGTTTACGTGAAAAAACGCCCGAAAAATGCTTTCAGAAAAAATGACCTTTAAAATGACTGAACTTTTTTTTTTTTTTTTGCTTAAACTAATCCGATTCGGAAAACACTATATTCCGATTCGGATTTTTCAATTTTCCGAATCGGAAAAGGTAGTTTTCCGAATCGGAAAAGATAAACTTGAAAGAGTTCCGAGAAAAATTCGAGTTGGTATTTGGGCAATTTCCGAATCGGAAAATGATGTTTTCCGAATCGGAAATTGACTAATACCAAGTCGGAAAATGAGTATAACTAACTTCGAACACAATTCCCGAATCCAAAAAATTTTCCGATTCGGAAAACTTCAAAATTCCGATTCGGAAAACTTATATTTTCTGATTCGGAATTTATGAATATTCCAATTCGGAAAATATGAACACAATTCGGAAAAAACGAGGAAAAACCGAGCAGAAGGTAAAAAAAACTCAAAAATTACTGCTGAAAACACCAAATTTTGACTCTAAATCACTTCCTAACACAGTAAAAACATCATATTAACCACAAACAATCAAATTCAGATCCAAATCATGATCAAATGAAGAACATCAAAACTCAAACCTCAATTTTCAAAAAAACATAAAAAAGTCAAGAAATCATAGCAAATTCAAGTGAATTTCCAGCTCTGATACCACTTGTTGTTCCAGATTCAAGTTCTAATCAACATGCAATAACTAGAGAATGAATTGAGAAGCCATATATCATTGATTCTTGGATGAAAAGTTTACACACACTAACACACCAAGAACACACACACTTAAGAACTAACTTTCTCTCTTCACTCTCTTTACACCATAAAGCACGTATGCATGTTCTCTACTTCCAAACTAACTCACATTGGGTATTTATACCCAAACCCTTACAACCCTTCAACTTTGAACTAATTACACTTTCTACCCTATCTATACAAAACTATTACAAAGCACATATAAAAGGACTAAAACTATAAAGCAAGGTTTGACTTCTTTGACCAATTTGACTTTGCCTTTGTCTTCACTTTTAGCTCCAACTTGTGATCTCGGATACAATCCGATCCGATTTTGCACCCAACAATGATCTCGGATACAATTTGATTTTGCCTTTGTCTTCACTTTTTTTTTTTCCAGGAAGCCATATGTCAAAAAGGGGGAGATGGTTTAGAAATGTAAAGTAGAGAAATGCTTTGAATATACTTTGGGGAGATGGTTCCGAAATGTCAAGTCAAGGAGAAGATTATGAGATATGACAAGAGATGTTTGCGAGAGATGTTTGAAGTTTGGTGATTATTTGAAGATATCTTGATTTGCTAAAGCTTCGTGTTCAAAGTTTGTTAAAGCTTCATGAAGATTGGATGATTCGTGAAGATTATTACGGAAGCTTATTGTTCAAGAAAGCTTATTGTTGATGTTTAAAGTGTTGATGCTTTCTTGAAGACGTTTGCCTAATTCTTTTTGTGATCTCGAATCCAAAGGGGAGATTGTTAGATGCAAAATCGGATTGTATCCGAGATCACAAGTTGGTGCTTAAAGTGAAGAAAAAGGCAAAGTCAAAGTGGGCAACGAATTCAAACCTTGCTTTATAGTTTTAGTCCTTTTATATGTACTTTGTAATAGTTTTGTAATAATAGGGTAGTTTGTGTAATTCTTGTAAACCTTGAGGGTTTAGATGTTTGGGTATAAATACCCAATGTGAGTTAGTTTGGAAGAGAGAACATGCATACGTGCTTTATGGTGTAAAGAGAGTGAAGAGAGAAAGTTAGTTCTTAAGTGTGTGTGTTCTTGGTGTGTTAGTGTGTGTAAACTTTTCATCCAAGAATCAATGATATATGGCTTCTCAATTCATTCTCTAGTTATTGCATGTTGATTAGAACTTGAATCTGGAACAACAAGACTCCAGCCTCAAGAACTGATAAATCAGTTAAGGCTGCCACTGACTCCACCAGTCCTATTGATACTTCTGGATCCATAGTTCTATGGGTACCAAGAAAAACTTAAACTCTAAATTTTACAGGATAAGGGCATCTGGTACCTGGACAGTGGATGCTCTCGACATATGACTGGTTCTAAATCTATCCTCTCTAACTACCGTGAAGAAAGAGGTCCTGCTGTGACCTTTGGTGGAAACGGTAAAGGCCAAACCCGAGGGTATGGCACACTGACCAACGGAGTAACTACGTTCAAGAGAGTTGCTTATGTTGAAGGCCTGATGCATAATCTTCTGAGCATCAGTCAACTGTGTGATAAGAATCACAAAGTCTCCTTCTCAAAGAAGAAGTGCAAAGTCAAGAACAGACGTAAGGAAGTTATTCTCACTGGAGTGAGACATGCTGATATCTACATCATCAACATGAATACTTCCACTGACAACTTCTGCTTTGTATCTCGTGCTTCCTCTGATACAAATTGGCTTTGGCACAAGCGTCTTTCTCATCTCAACTTCAAGACGCTGAACCAACTCTGCATCAACAATCTTGTCATTGGTCTTCCTGACTTTCGCTACACAAAGGTATCTCTTTGTTCAGCATGTGAGAAAGGAAAATAGACCAGGGCTAGCTTCAAGTCCAAACAGATTTCCTCCATCAGCTCTCCTCTACAACTTCTCCACATGGATCTTTTTGGACCTGTCAACGTCCAATCCATCGCTGGAAAGAAATATACTCTGGTAATCGTTGATGAATATTCCAGATATACTTGGGTGTTCTTTCTTTGATCCAAGAGTGATGCCCCTGAAGAAATCATTCTGTTCGTCAGGAAGATGGAAAGACTCAACAACCTTACTGTTCGATCAATCAGGAGTGACCACGGAACTGAATTCAAAAACATTACCCTGGAAACTTTCTTCGATCAGAAAGGTATCTCACAGAACTTCTCTTCTGTAAGAACTCCTCAGCAAAATGGTGTTGCTGAAAGACGAAACAGAACCCTGATTGAAGCTGCACGATCTATGTTGAGTGAAGCCAACCTTGCCACTCAATTCTGGGCTGAAGCTGTTAACACAGCTTGCTATACTCAGAACAGATCCCTGATAGTAAAGCGCTTCAGAAGAACTCCTTACGAACTCTTTCGTAACAGGAAACCCTCTATCGAACATCTTCACATCTTTGGTTGTGTCTGGTACATCCTGAACAACAAAGATAACCTTGGAAAGTTCGATTCCAAGTCCGATGATGGAATCTTCCTTGGATACTCCTCTATCTGTAAAACCTACCGTGTGTTCAACAAACGAAGACAAGCCATAGAGGAAACAATTCATGTCAAGTTTGATGAATCGGGTCCTACTTTTCCTCACCCTGATGAAAATTCTGAAATCAATCAGTAGGCTGATTCTTTCTTTCAAGTCCCTGAACCTCCCATTGTTGATCCAACTCCTCAAAACCTTCCTGATGGTTTTGAAGAAGATCCTCCAATACCACCCACTGATATACACATTCCACCTCTGATAAATGCCACTCCAATTACCCAAATCACACCAACTGAACCTGATCAACCCACTAACAGTGAAGACTTTTCTCAAACCACTGTTAGTGAGCCTACGCCTACTAATCTTCTCCCTGATCCATCAGTAAATGAAGCTTCCACTTCAGGACAGGTGTATCAGCCACCTGCCCTTCGATGGACCAAGGATCATCCTATTGATCAAGTTCTTGGTAATCCCTCCTCTGGCATTAAGACTCGTCGCCAATCTGGTAACATCTGTCTTTACGTTAACTTCATCTCTGAAAATGAACCAAAAGAAATAGATGATGCTTTGCGTGATCCTGCCTGGGTCTCAGCCATGCAGGAAGAGCTAGCAGAGTTCATCAGAAACAATGTCTGGCTTCTCGTCCCTAGGCCTCGAAAACGTACTATCATTGGTTCCAAGTGGATTTTTCGAAATAAACTTGATGAGATTGGTACGATTATTCGAAACAAGGCTCGCCTTGTGGCTCAGGGATACAGGCAGGAAGAGGGCATTGATTACGATGAAACCTTTGCTCTTGTGGCTAGGCTCGAAGCAATTCGACTTTTCCTAGCCTTCGCAGCACATATGAACTTCAAGGTTTATCAGATGGACATCAAAAATGCCTTTCTGAATGGAAAACTTAATGAAGAAGTCTATGTGGCTCAGCCTCCTCGCTTTGTAGATCCTAAGTTCCCTGATCACGTCTACAAGTTAAACAACGCTCTCTATGGGTTAAAACAGGCTCCTCGTGCCTGGTATGATACCCTTTCAACCTTTCTTCTCTCTAAAGGTTTTGTTCGTGGTAAGATCGATAGCACTTTATTTCTAAAGAAATATCCTAAGCATATCCTTCTTGTCCAGATATATGTCGATGAAATTATCTTTGGATCCACAAATCCCAAACTCTGCAAAAAGTTTGAGTTGCTCATGAAATCTGAATATAAAATGTCTATGATGGGTGAACTTACATTCTTTTTAGGACTTCAGATCAAGCAATATGAAAAGGGAATCTTTATCAATCAAGGTAAATATGTACATGAGATGCTGAAGAAATTTGATCTCACATCCTGTACACCGATGAAGACTCCAATGGCTCCTCCTCTGTCACTTGACAAGGATTCCAAAGGGAAACCTGTTGATGTGACCCTTTACAGAGGAATGATCGGCTCTCTGCTGTATCTCACAGCTAGTCGTCCTGATATCATGTATTCTACATGTTTATGTGCTCGTTATCAGGCTGAACCCAAAGAATCCCATCTGACCGCTGTAAAGCGGATCTTCAGATATCTGAAGGGAACTCCTAATCTGGGTCTTTGGTACTCCAAGGACTCAGGGTTCGATCTTACTGCATATTCTGATAGTGACTTTGCAGGATGTAAGATCGACAGGAAAAGCACCACTGGTGGGTGTCACCTACTTGGTGGCAAGTTGGTGAGTTGGACTAGCAAGAAACAGAACTCTGTGTCCACATCAACTGCTGAAGCTGAATATGTTGCAGCAGGAATCTGTTGTGCTCAAGTCCTATGGCTGAGAAATCAACTTCAGGACTATGACATACACCTTTCTAAAATTCCTATCTACTGTGACAACACTTCAGCAATAGCCATCGCCAACAATCCTGTCTTACACTCCAAGACAAAGCACATTGAAGTGAGATATCACTTCATCAGGGATCATGTGATGAATGGTGATATTGAACTCCATTTTGTCCCTACTGAATAGCAGCTTGCTGACCTCTTTACCAAACCACTGGATGTGACGCGTTTCAATATGCTCATCAGTGAACTTGGGATGTTAAATCCTGATGATTGAAGTTTATCAGGACAAACAGTTGTTAAATCCTATAGAATAACTATTCTCAGGACTCTTTCCTTAACAACTCCTGAACAAACTCTCATCAGAGGATGACTCTATTCAGTACTTACAAAATTGTTGTTCAACATCCGAATACTGATGATTCTCAGGTAAGTACCTCTGCTCCTGAAACCTTATCGCATTAAATGTGATAAGAGGATTTTCCCAAAACAGTACTTATCTGATAAGTACTCCAATTCCAAGAAAACAAATCTTTCATCAAAATGGAATTATCCCCTGAAAAGGTGGTTTTTATCTTTTCAAATAAAACAAACTTTTCATCTGCACTGACACGTAATGGGACGTTTCCTGTTCCCCACGACGTGTGTCAGGCGCGTGAACGCGCGTAGAACTTCCTTTTTCATCATTACGTTTGAATTTAGCCGCCCTTTTCTCTCTCATCCATTTTCTCTCTCCTACCACGAGGTATAAAAACCTCACTCGTAACCCATTTCACTCTTTACGCTCACTATTCTCTCTCAAAGAATTCATAGCAAGAAAAAGCAATCTGCATTCTCAAGAACACCAAGAACACACACACTTACCACCTTCTAACAAGATCAACGTAAGTATTCATATGTTCTTTGTTCTTTCCACAATCTAAGTTGGCATTCTTCCCTAAAAACAACTTATTTTGATAAACGTTTTTCCAAAAACCCTAAGATCACTTCGCTTGATCTTAGTTTTCCCAAAATCTTCTAAGATTTTTGTTAAAACTGTTTAAAATGATTTTTCTTATTTCTTTTAAGAACAATCATAAACTCCTATTTTGATATCTATTCATCAAAATAGAAGTTCTTTTTAATACCAAAACACATTCCTTTTGTGCATTTTGGTATCTATTCCATTCCAAGTATAAAGGATTTCACCACTTTATGAACATATTATGTGTTCATTGAAAAGTGAAGAAAAATGCATATTTTGGATCTTTAATCATCCACATATGTTGTTTTTGTGTTTAAACAGAATGGCTGCTACTACTTCTACATCATTGGACGCCCAGCTCTCCTCTGAGGCAACAACCTTGATAACTGCTACTGGAAACCTTCCAACCTTCCAATAGTCATCCCCCAGCACGACTTGCAGTTCAAACCCAACAATCTGATTGGGCAGTTCGACCTACCTGCAAACAAGACGTATCTGAAGCCTGCCAGGGACTTTCTCCTCTCATGTCCCCTGAAGACGGCTTTCACTATCAACCCAGCGCCTAACAAACCTCTACTCCTGCAACTGTGGTCCACTGCTACCACTGCCCAAGAAAGGAACTCCAAGGGCAAGATGCACGAAGTGATTAAGTTCCAGATCAAGGACGACATCATTTCGTTCGGCATAGGGACCCTGAGGAACGTCCTCAACTTCCCCAAGAAGGAGAAATTTCCTCCTTCTCCTTCCTCTGACGACGTCATCGAGCTCCTGGATGCCATTGGCTACAACTGGTCTGTGAGAGAAGGCCATCCTCTGATCAAGACGGCTGCCACTGTCCACAAGACGGGGCTAAACGCTACGTTCTATTACATATGGAACACATTTGGTCTCTGTCTGACAGGGAAGACGGGGAGCACGGAGCAATTCCCCACGGTGATTCAGAACATGGTCTACTCTGCTCAAGGTATGTCCTCTCTTTTCTCATCCAAACCATCTTCTTTTATTTCTATGCATGCTATGTCAGTAGCTAACCCTATACTGACTTCCCCAGCTGCAATAACTTCTTCGGCGCCTCTGAAGCGCCCTCCTCCCTCTGCCTCCTCTCCTCCACCCCAGCCAAAACGCGCCAAATCTAAGGCGCAAAAGAAAAAGAAGGCACCCTCTAGTAAGAAATATTATATTACCCTGCCTTAACTTTTTAATAAACCTTCCCCTTTATCTAAAATTTCTTCACCTGCAGATACTCCTCTCACTGCTCCTGTTCAACAAGAACCTGAGGTTGTTCATCTCGAACACTCAGCGAATGTGGAGGGTAATTGTTCTGATACCCTCCTAGCCTCAGGTAATACTTTTAAGCAATTTATTGCCATTTCTTCTTCTATGAAAGCTATTGAATCTTCTAGTGCTCACTTAGCTACTCCTTTTACAGGTTCTTTAGGAGCAGCTGTTGAAGGGCATCCTCAACTACACCAGGATGACCCCTTCAATGATTTCATCTTCACGGATTCCGAACGACAGCTCAGTGCCTCTGAACTTCGTCGGCAATCCGCTGAGAGACAACTGCAGGAGGCACGCACAGCATTCCAGCAAAAGGAGGAAGCGCACCAAGCTAGACTCCAGGCTCTGGAGCTCGAGCTTGCATCGGCCAAAGCTGCCGCAACTGCCGCTGAAGCCGCCGCCCCTGCTCCTACCGGTGTCACCATCACCATACCCTGTCTGGATGCGATCCATGACAAGGTCTCTCAGGTGGCTACCTCTTCTTCCTCCCTTCAGGCGTCTGTTGACGACCTAAAGGCCACGGCGCTGCCCGCTCTCTCCACAGCGGTCAACAACAACTCCACCACCAACTTCCAACAACTTGTGGTGCAGAGGTTGGATGCACAGGAGAATGGCGTACGCGCCCTACAGGAGAAAGTGGCTGAGCTCGCCACTGCAGTCAACACACTCACCACTGCTCCTCCTCCACCGCCGTCGTTCAATACGGCTGATAGGGAACTTCTACAGTCCTTGCTCTCATCTTCCTTCATCACCAGGAAGCTCAACGCCAACATGGCCTCTCTCCTCCAACGGTGTATTTCAACAGCCGCCTTGATGCAGGCACCTGTTGAGGGGGAGAGACAGCCCCAGAGAGACCATTCCGTTTATTCCCCCTCCACCAACTGGAAAACAAATGAACAGGGGGGAACAAACGAGGATGAGGATGATGAAGATGATGATAATGATGACGACGACTTCTTCGTCGAGAAAGTGCCAGCATCAACGCCTACTCCAGGGCCTGCACACTCTTAGGGGGAGAACCCCGGTGCACCTGGTACGTTACTACTACCATCCTCTCCCTCATCTTCTGATAACCAACCCATCTCTACCCTTCTTAAATCTAAACCTACACCTGAAACCATCACCCTCGACACCTCCTCTAAAGACTCACCCACTAACAACCTACAAATGGTTATCTACCAACCACCCAAACAACCTACCCTGAACCAACACCTCAATCTACTCCTAAACAAACCTCTGAACCTGAAAACCAAGACAACTCTGAATGTTATGATGTGAACTTTGGTTCTGTCACTGGTGAGATTGTTCGCCTTATAGAGAATAGTCCATCAGAACAGACACGAGCCGAACTAAGCAGAATGACTTTCAGAGTAACTCCCCTAAACCCTGAATCCATTCCTTCTAAACCAACCCGCTTTAACCCTGAAGCATCTTCCTCTAGAACCCCTGAAATCAGAGCCCCTCCTGAAACCATTTGCCTATCATCAGATGATGAATTCATCTCTGATGATTTCTCTACCCCTGCTTCTTCCCCTAGATCTCCTCCCTCTAATTCTCCTAGATCTGAAGGTGAGAATTACCCTGACAATTCTGCTGCTATCAACAGGGATGGGCGTTTAGACGCCGTGATAGAGCGACTCGAGAGTACAACAGTAAAAATTCCTCTTCATACCTCTTGGGACTCCGAGTTCGCCTATCTATCACAAGAGGAGTACAACAACGCTGTACAGGCTCAGGAGGAGCACAATAAAAAGCAGAAGGAAGCCTTCCTCTCTACTCAAGCCGCTCGAAGGCTTGCATCGGATTTTGTTGAAGAATATGCTGAAATAAGTGCTGATCCTGTTCTAGCACAGAAGGCCGCGCTGAAGGTCTTCAACAGAAACGCTGAGGAACAGACTGAAGAAGTGAACTCAGAGCTTGACTGGTGCCGAGACCGCCTACACCTCAGGAAACATGGTGCTGCTATCTCTGGAATCCATCTCAGCCGAACACGCGGCAAAAGAGCAAAAACATGGATCACCGTCAAACGCTCAGGAGTCAAGGATGTGCAACATACTCTTGACAAGTTGGAAAGATACAACTTGTCAGAGTGGAACGAGATCAGAAGCCTACTTCCTAAAGCCAATAGAAATTACAGGGCTGAAGTAGAAGAAGTCATAAATGGACTTATTGCACGCGTCAGAAGAACAACCGAAATTCCTGATGACCTTCTCCAAACTTCTTCAGCACTGCCTCAGCCTCCTGTTCGAAGATCAGCGGGTGCTTCAACAAGGAGACCAACTCCTTGCATGCCCAGGATGGTTGTCAAGCCACTGGACCTCTCGATGCTTGATCTTTCCCTCCCTCCAGGAGTCTCTCTCTCTGAAGGACAAGTCATCAGAGAACCTGTTCATGGTATTTGTGTGAGCGACAACTCCAAGATCCTACGTTTTCAGCGTTTCAGTGAGCTACACAAAGCACCATATGAACACTTGGTTTCAGTTCTCTTCACTGCTCAGAAAGATAAGAAAAACCAAGATAATAAAGAGATCATTCGCACTGTCAGAGCTATACTCGATCATAGAATCGCCTTCAGTGATACTCCAGTTCCAATTCAAGTCAAGACTGAAGTAGTTAGCGAAGACTCTGATAGTTAGAAATTTTTTTGTAATTTTTCTTTCAGTACTTCATTTATGTACTCTTGTATTTTCTTTACTCTTGTAACCTTATTGAGATTAATGAAAATGCAATTCAGTGCATTGTACTTCACTCCATCATAGTACTGAAAAAGATCCCTCAAAACAGTAAATGGGACATGTACCTTTATGAGTTCTATTTCCTACTGTTTATCTAGACTTAGAAATTTTTTTTCTTTCTAGACTTAGACAATTTCTCCATTGTCTTATCATTATCATTTAGGGGGAGATTGTTGATCCAGATCTCCTAAGACCTGATGAAATGATAATGATCCTGTATCTTTACTTAGTGAATAGGTTTTTACTTCTGTTATAGCTTGAGGAATTATCACTGAGTCTGTTCAGTGTTATTCCATGTTACTTATGCTGTAACTTATTTTTATAGTAATTAGGATCAGGATCAGGAGACGAACGAGTCTGTTCTGTAGTCCACTGATCCTGTCCACTGAAGTGAAGACCTCCTGAAGGCATCAAGATCATACTCAAAGAACCATCAGCAACGTCGAAGAATTAGCTGATGACAGGAACAGCATGCTCGTGATCTGAAGACGGAACTGAGTGATAGCAGGCTGCTCAATTTCTTATGACATCCTGAAGATTCATTAGGATACAAGTGACCCTGAACAACATCAGTTTCAGGACTCTACTCACTGATCAGTATCCTGATCCTGAAGGATTAGTGTAATGTCTTAGTCTAATGCACAAAAGGATTATCCGCCTTTACTGACACAAAAGTACATAAGGACAGTCTCTTTACTGTTCCCTCCGTACTTATCAGACCTCAAGGCAACTGTTTACACACTTCCTCTTTTGGACACCATGCTAAGAGTAATTGTTTATAGTAAATAGTACAAAGGACCACTTACATTGTGACACGTACACAAAAGTGAGTCTGCATGCATTTAATGCATTGGGTATAAATAGGACTTGAAGAGATGTTCTCCATACTTCTTCTTCAACCTAAAAATACCCTAATCCTTTCTTTATTTATTCCCTCTATCTTCTTTCTTTTCTTTATCTTCTCACTTAAGTGCATAGTGAAAGAAAGCTTAGATTGTTTAGTTTAGACTTATTGTCTTTTCTATTTCCGCAACAATCTGTAAATTCATATTGTTAATACAACAAGAATTTAAAAGTGAAATTTTGTGTGATTATATTCAACCCCCCCTTCTATAATCCCAAACACTATCCTTGCTTGAAGGTCACCTTATTGGGACCAACAAGTGGTATCAGAGCGGATACAAGCTCTCATTTTCTTCTCTTAGAAAAATCTTGTGATCCGCTCTCCTAAATCCATGGCTCTTCAAGCTAAGCATAACTACTTTGATACCGGCTCTGCTGGAAAGCCTCCTAGGTTTAACAAAGACAACTTCTCTCTTTGGAAAACCAGGATGGAACTTTTCCTTTCTGGTTCTGATCCCCAGATTCCATACTTTCTGGAAAATGGACCACATGTGCCTACACAAACCGTCCACCCCATTCCTGCTGCAGGTGGTGAACCAGCTATACCTGAAAGGGAACTGGTAAAGCCTGTGACTGACTGGAATGATGAAGACAGACGCCTGGTCAACATTGACACTAAGGCTAGGTCTCTCATCGCCATGTCACTCCTTGACGATGTATTCCATTCTGTCTGCCACCTTCGATCTGCTAAAGAAATATGGGACACTCTGTGTGTTCAATATGAAGGTACTGCTGTTCTCATGGAATCAAGAAAGATTTTCTTGGTTCGTCAGTATGAAAGCTTTATTCATCAGAAGGATGAAACTCTCTCCCAGCTACATCATAGATTCAACTGTCTTCTGATTGATCTGAAGACTATCGGTACTACCTACTCTAACTCTGAGGTGGTTACCAAGTTCATGGAAGCTCTTCCTGAACATTGGGAAATATACACCTCCTGCTTAACTATGTCAAAAGACATAAAGACACTCACACTAAGTGAGTTGTACGGTATTCTTCTTAACCGTGAACAACAGAAGAAACTGAAAAAGAATCTCATAAGAGATTCTAAAGATACCAAAAGTAACTCTGTTGCATTGGTCTCTGATTCAGTTCCCACTGTTGCTACTCCTTCTTCAGTAACTATTACTGAATTAGAATCCTCTGACTCTGACATGTCAGAAGATCCTGAATTCAATGAATCTCTTGCTTTATTAACTAGATCCTTTAAGAAGTTTGCCAAAAAGGGAAACTTCCACAAAAAGAAACATCTTACTATTACTAACAAGCCTAAATCAGACCCTGTTGATAAGGCTACTGCTATCTGCTACAACTATCAGGGCAAATGACACTTTGCTAATGATTGCAGGTACAAGAAAAGTCAGTTTGCTCCCTACTCTGCCAAATCTTCTTCTAAGAACCCCAAATACCAGTGCCTGAAAGAAAAGTACAAAAAGATGAAAATTCAGCGCAAGGGTAAAGGTCTTATCGCAGAAGACTGCGATTGGGATGATGTCTCCTCTGATGACTCATCTGATGAGGAAGATACTCAAGTGGCACTGATGGCCATTATTGAGGAACCTACCTTAGCTCTCATGGCTAAGATAGAAGAGGTCCCTGAAGAGGTTCCTACTCAGGCTCCTGAAGCTTCTTCTTCCACAACTCCTGAAGCTTCTACCTCTGCGACTGATTCTCCCAGTCAGGTACCTATTCCTCTTGTCCCTCTTGAAAGCTTAACTCAGCTGGACCTGGTCACTCTTGATCTCTGCAAAGCCCTGAATGGTAAAACCTCTGCTGAGAAAATGAACATTGATCTTCGTGATCAACTCAGAGAATGCCAAGAAAAGATAAAACAACTTACCTTTCTGGAAGAAAACTATAGAGACCAGGTCACTGTTAATAAAACTCTTTGTATTGAAGGAGAAACTGCTCTTGCTGCCAAAGAAAGAGCTCTGGCTGAGTTAAATGCTGAAAAAGTCACCATCAAAGGATGGAGTGACGCCTCTGAAAAGGTTGATGAAATATTAGCCTCAGGAAGAAATGTTAAAAACAAAAGGGGTCTTGGATACACTCATGGAGGAACTAAATCTGATTGTTCCATGCTCAAATTTGGAAAATTTGTTTCTTCTATCCCTGATCCTAATGCTCCTGAAAACATCCCTTCTTCTTCTAACACACACTCTGAAGGTGCTCCTAAGAGCAAAAAGAACACAGTCAAGGAAAAATCCAAAACTGTAACACCTTCAAAGACCAAGAGTCCTAAACCCAAGAACAAAGTTCTGGGTGGTGGTCCTTCAGTCTCAGGATCAAAATCTTTTTCCCAAAATCCTGTTCCCAGACTGAAGATTGACCTGAAGCAAAAGACTCAGGAGAAGAAACCAATTCCTCCTCTGTCCAATGCTAAAGGCATACTTGGTGCTGGTCCTGCTCATCTGAAGTTCAAAGACTTCCTGGACTCCACTAAACGCTTTCAATATCGCAAATGTTATCACTATGGATTAAATGACCATATTGCGAGTAAGTGTCCTGATGCTACCAAAGCTGAAAAATCAGCTAAGGTAAAGAAAAATCCTAAGACTGATAACTCAGTCAAAGGAAAGAAGGTTGTCAAGACTGTCTCTTCAGTCAAGACTCCAGCCTCAAGAACTGATAAATCAGTTAAGGCTGCCACTGACTCCACCAGTCCTACTGATACTTCTGGATCCATAGTTCTATGGGTACCAAGAAAAACTTAAACTCTAAATTTTACAGGATAAGGGCATCTGGTACCTGGACAGTGGATGCTCTCGACATATGACTGGTTCTAAATCTGTCCTCTCTAACTACCGTGAAGAAAGAGGTCCTGCTGTGACCTTTGGTGGAAACGGTAAAGGCCAAACCCGAGGGTATGGCACACTGACCAACGGAGTAACTACGTTCAAGAGAGTTGCTTATGTTGAAGGCCTGATGCATAATCTTCTGAGCATCAGTCAACTGTGTGATAAGAATCACAAAGTCTCCTTCTCAAAGAAGAAGTGCAAAGTCAAGAACAGACGTAAGGAAGTTATTCTCACTGGAGTGAGACATGCTGATATCTACATCATCAACATGAATACTTCCACTGACAACTTCTGCTTTGTATCTCGTGCTTCCTCTGATACAAATTGGCTTTGGCACAAGCGTCTTTCTCATCTCAACTTCAAGACGCTGAACCAACTCTGCATCAACAATCTTGTCATTGGTCTTCCTGACTTTCGCTACACAAAGGTATCTCTTTGTTCAGCATGTGAGAAAGGAAAATAGACCAGGGCTAGCTTCAAGTCCAAGCAGATTTCCTCCATCAGCTCTCCTCTACAACTTCTCCACATGGATCTTTTTGGACCTGTCAACGTCCAATCCATCGCTGGAAAGAAATATACTCTGGTAATCGTTGATGAATATTCCAGATATACTTGGGTGTTCTTTCTTTGATCCAAGAGTGATGCCCCTGAAGAAATCATTCTGTTCGTCAGGAAGATGGAAAGACTCAACAACCTTACTGTTCGATCAATCAGGAGTGACCACGGAACTGAATTCAAAAACATTACCCTGGAAACTTTCTTCGATCAGAAAGGTATCTCACAGAACTTCTCTTCTGTAAGAACTCCTCAGCAAAATGGTGTTGCTGAAAGACGAAACAGAACCCTGATTGAAGCTGCACGATCTATGTTGAGTGAAGCCAACCTTGCCACTCAATTCTGGGCTGAAGCTGTTAACACAGCTTGCTATACTCAGAACAGATCCCTGATAGTAAAGCGCTTCAGAAGAACTCCTTACGAACTCTTTCGTAACAGGAAACCCTCTATCGAACATCTTCACATCTTTGGTTGTGTCTGGTACATCCTGAACAACAAAGATAACCTTGGAAAGTTCGATTCCAAGTCCGATGATGGAGTCTTCCTTGGATACTCCTCTATCTGTAAAACCTACCGTGTGTTCAACAAACGAAGACAAGCCATAGAGGAAACAATTCATGTCAAGTTTGATGAATCGGGTCCTACTTTTCCTCACCCTGATGAAAATTCTGAAATCAATCAGTAGGCTGATTCTTTCTTTCAAGTCCCTGAACCTCCCATTGTTGATCCAACTCCTCAAAACCTTCCTGATGGTTTTGAAGAAAATCCTCCAATACCACCCACTGATATACACATTCCACCTCTGATAAATGCCACTCCAATTACCCAAATCACACCAACTGAACCTGATCAACCCACTAACAGTGAAGACTTTTCTCAAACCACTGTTAGTGAGCCTACGCCTACTAATCTTCTCCCTGATCCATCAGTAAATGAAGCTTCCACTTCAGGACAGGTGTATCAGCCACCTGCCCTTCGATGGACCAAGGATCATCCTATTGATCAAGTTCTTGGTAATCCCTCCTCTGGCATTAAGACTCGTCGCCAATCTGGTAACATCTGTCTTTACGTTAACTTCATCTCTGAAAATGAACCAAAAGAAATAGATGATGCTTTGCGTGATCCTGCCTGGGTCTCAGCCATGCAGGAAGAGCTAGCAGAGTTCATCAGAAACAATGTCTGGCTTCTCGTCCCTAGGCCTCGAAAACGTACTATCATTGGTTCCAAGTGGATTTTTCGAAATAAACTTGATGAGATTGGTACGATTATTTGAAACAAGGCTCGCCTTGTGGCTCAGGGATACAGGCAGGAAGAGGGCATTGATTACGATGAAACCTTTGCTCCTGTGGCTAGGCTCGAAGCAATTCGACTTTTCCTAGCCTTCGCAGCACATATGAACTTCAAGGTTTATCAGATGGACATCAAAAATGCCTTTCTGAATGGAAAACTTAATGAAGAAGTCTATGTGGCTCAGCCTCCTCGCTTTGTAGATCCTAAGTTCCCTGATCACGTCTACAAGTTAAACAAGGCTCTCTATGGGTTAAAACAGGCTCCTCGTGCCTGGTATGATACCCTTTCAACCTTTCTTCTCTCTAAAGGTTTTGTTCGTGGTAAGATCGATAGCACTTTATTTCTAAAGAAATATCCTAAGCATATCCTTCTTGTCCAGATATATGTCGATGACATTATCTTTGGATCCACAAATCCCAAACTCTGCGAAAAGTTTGAGTTGCTCATGAAATCTGAATATAAAATGTCTATGATGGTGAACTTAGATTCTATTTTGGACTTCAGATCAAGCAATCTGAAAAGGGAATCTTTAGCAATCAAGGTAAATATGTACATGAGATGCTGAAGAAATTTGATCTCACATCCTGTACACCGATGAAGACTCCAATGGCTCCTCCTCTGTCACTTGACAAGGATTCCAAAGGGAAACCTGTTGATGTGACCCTTTACAGAGGAATGATCGGCTCTCTGCTGTATCTCACAGCTAGTCGTCCTGATATCATGTATTCTACATGTTTATGTGCTCGTTATCAGGCTGAACCCAAAGAATCCCATCTGACCGCTGTGAAGCAGATCTTCAGATATCTGAAGGGAACTCCTAATCTGGGTCTTTGGTACTCCAAGGACTCAGGGTTCGATCTAACTGCATATTCTGATAGTGACTTTGCAGGATGTAAGATCGACAGGAAAAGCACCACTGGTGGGTGTCACCTACTTGGTGGCAAGTTGGTGAGTTGGACTAGCAAGAAACAGAACTCTGTGTCCACATCAACTGCTGAAGCTGAATATGTTGCAGCAGGAATCTGTTGTGCTCAAGTCCTATGGCTGAGAAATCAACTTCAGGACTATGACATACACCTTTCTAAAATTCCTATCTACTGTGACAACACTTCAGCAATAGCCATCGCCAACAATCCTGTCTTACACTCCAAGACAAAGCACATTGAAGTGAGATATCACTTCATCAGGGATCATGTGATGAATGGTGATATTGAACTCCATTTTGTCCCTACTGAATATCAGCTTGCTGACCTCTTTACCAAACCACTGGATGTGACGCGTTTCAATATGCTCATCAGTGAACTTGGGATGTTAAATCCTGATGATTGAAGTTTATCAGGACAAACAGTTGTTAAATCCTATAGAATAACTATTCTCAGGACTCTTTCCTTAACAACTCCTGAACAAACTCTCATCAGAGGATGACTCTATTCAGTACTTACAAAATTTTTGTTCAACATCCGAATACTGATGATTCTCAGGTAAGTACCTCTGCTCCTGAAACCTTATCGCATTAAATGTGATAAGAGGATTTTCCCAAAACAGTACTTATCTGATAAGTACTCCAATTCCAAGAAAACAAATCTTTCATCAAAATGGAATTATCCCCTGAAAAGGTGGTTTTTATCTTTTCAGATAAAACAAACTTTTCATCTGCACTGACACGTAATGGGACGTTTCCTGTTCCCCACGAAGTGTGTCAGGCGCGTGAACGCGCGTAGAACTTCCTTTTTCATCATTACGTTTGAATTTAGCCGCCCTTTTCTCTCTCATCCATTTTCTCTCTCCTACCACGAGGTATAAAAACTCACTCGTAACCCATTTCACTCTTTACGCTCACTATTCTCTCTCAAAGAATTCATAGCAAGAAAAAGCAATCTGCATTCTCAAGAACACCAAGAACACACACACTTACCACCTTCTAACAAGATCAACGTAAGTATTCATATGTTCTTTGTTCTTTCCACAATCTAAGTTGGCATTCTTCCCAAAAAACAACTTATTTTGATAAACGTTTTTCCAAAAACCCTAAGATCACTTCGTTTGATCTTAGTTTTCCCAAAATCTTCTAAGATTTTTGTTAAAACTGTTTAAAATGATTTTTCTTATTTCTTTTAAGAACAATCAAAAACTCCTATTTTGATATCTATTCATCAAAATAGAAGTTCTTTTTAATACCAAAACACATTCCTTTTGTGCATTTTGGTATCTAATCCATTCCAAGTATAAAGGATTTCACCACTTTATGAACATATTATGTGTTCATTGAAAAGTGAAGAAAAATGCATATTTTGGATCTTTAATCATCCACATATGTTGTTTTTGTGTTTAAACAGAATGGCTGCTACTACTTCTACATCATTGGACGCCCAGCTCTCCTCTGAGGCAACAACCTTGATGACTGCTACTGGAAACCTTCCAATAGTCATCCCCCAGCACGACTTGCAGTTCAAACCCAACAATCTGATTGGGCAGTTCGACCTACCTGCAAACAAGGCGTATCTGAAGCCTGCCAGGGACTTTCTCCTCTCATGTCCCCTGAAGACGGCTTTCACTATCAACCCAGCGCCCAACAAACCTCTACTCCTGCAACTGTGGTCCACTGCTACCACTGCCCAAGAAAGGAACTCCAAGGGCAAGATGCACGAAGTGATTAAGTTCCAGATCAAGGACGACATCATTTCGTTCGGCATAGGGACCCTAAGGAACGTCCTCAACTTCCCCAAGAAGGAGAAATTTCCTCCTTCTCCTTCCTCTGACGACGTCATCGAGCTCCTGGATGCCATTGGCTACAACTGGCCTGTGAGAGAAGGCCATCCTCTGATCAAGACGGCTGCCACTGTCCACAAGACGGGGCTAAACGCTACGTTCTATTACATATGGAACACGTTTGGTCTCTGTCTGACAGGGAAGACGGGGAGCACGGAGCAATTCCCCACGGTGATTCAGAACATGGTCTACTCTGCGATCAAAAATCGCAAGTTTGACTATGTCCGCTGCATCTGGGACGACATGGTCAAGAAGATCAAGACCAGAACCAGGGTGACCAACGTTCCCTACACCAGGTTCTTCTCTGCAGTCCTGGCACTGCACATGGGTACCAACTACCCAACGGAGGGAAACTTCAACAACTACGCCTTAGGCGTGAAGTTTCTGGACCAGGTTTCTCCGAAATCTGATGATGTTCCTCTTTCTGCTGTCCTGGTTGTCCCTGAACCTCAACCAGACGCATAAGAGCAACCCATTTCTGCTCCTGCTCAAGGTATGTCCTCTCTTTTCTCATCCAAACCATCTTCTTCTATTTCTATGCATGCTATGTCAGTAGCTAACCCTATACTGACTTCCCCAGCTGCAACAACTTCTTCGGCGCCTCTGAAGCGCCCTCCTCCCTCTGCCTCCTCTCCTCCACCCCAGCCAAAACGCGCCAAATCTAAGGCGCAAAAGAAAAAGAAGGCACCCTCTGGTAAGAAATATTATATTACCCTGCCTTAACTTTTTAATAAACCTTCCCCTTTATCTAAAACTTTTTCACCTGCAGATACTCCTCTCACTGCTCCTGTTCAACAAGAACCTGAGGTTGTTCATCTCGAACACTCAGAGAATGTGGAGGGTAATCGTTCTGATACCCTCCTAGCCTCAGGTAATACTTTTAAGCAATTTATTGCCGTTTCTTCTTCTATGAAAGCTATTGAGTCTTCTAGTGCTCACTTAGCTACTCCTTTTACAGGTTCTTTAGGAGCAGCTGTTGAAGGGCATCCTCAACTACACCAGGATGACCCCTTCAATGATTTCATCTTCACGGATTCCGAACGACAGCTCAGTGCCTCTGAACTTCGTCGGCAATCCGCTGAGAGACAACTGCAGGAGGCACGCACAGCATTCCAGCAAAAGGAGGAAGCGCACCAAGCTAGACTCCAGGCTCTGGAGCTCGAGCTTGCATCGGCCAAAGCTGCCGCAACTGCCGCTGAAGCCGCCGCAGCCTCTGCTACTGCTGCTGCCCGCCACCGCCGCCCCTGCTCCTACCGGTGTCACCATCACCATACCCTGTCTGGATGCGATCCATGACAAGGTCTCTCAGGTGGCTACCTCTTCTTCCTCCCTTCAGGCGTCTGTTGACGACCTGAAGGCCACGGCGCTGCCCGCTCTCTCCACAGCGGTCAACAACAACTCCACCACCAACTTCCAACAACTTGTGGTGCAGAGGTTGGATGCACAGGAGAATGGCGTACGCGCCCTACAGGAGAAAGTGGCTGAGCTCGCCACTGCAGTCAACACACTCACCACTGCTCCTCCTCCACCGTCGTCGTTCAATAGGGCTGATAGGGAACTTCTACAGTCCCTGCTCTCATCTTCCTTCATCACCAGGAAGCTCAATGCCAACATGGCCTCTCTCCTCCAACGGTGTATTTCAACAGCCGCCTTGATGCAGGCACCTGTTGAGGGGGAGAGACAGCCCCAGAGAGACCATTCCGTTTATTCCCCTCCACCAACTGGAGAACAAATGAACAGGGGGAACAAACGAGGATGAGGATGATGAAGATGATGATAATGATGACGACGACTTCTTCGTCGAGAAAGTGCCAGCATCAACGCCCACTCCAGGGCCTGCACACTCTCAGGGGGAGAACCCCGGTGCACCTGGTACGTTACTACTACCATCCTCTCCCTCATCTTCTGATAACCAACCCATCTCTACCCTTCTTAAATCTAAACCTACACCTGAAACCATCACCCTCGACACCTCCTCTGAAGACTCACCCACTAACAACCTACAAATGGTTATCTACCAACCACCCAAACAACCTACCCCTGAACCAACACCTCAATCTACTCCTAAACAAACCTCTGAACCTGAAAACCAAGACAACTCTGAATGTTATGATGTGAACTTTGGTTCTGTCACTGGTGAGATTGTTCGCCTTATGGAGAATAGTCCATCAGAACAGACACGAGCCGAACTAAGCAGAATGACTTTCAGAGTAACTCCCCTAAACCCTGAATCCATTCCTTCTAAACCAACCCGCTTTAACCCTGAAGCATCTTCCTCTAGAACCCCTGAAATCAGAGCCCCTCCTGAAACCATTTGCCTATCATCAGATGATGAATTCATCTCTGATGATTTCTCTACCCCTGCTTCTTCCCCTAGATCTCCTCCCTATAATTCTCCTTGATCTGAAGGTGAGAATTACCCTGACAATTCTGCTGCTATCAACAGGGATGGGCGTTTAGACGCCGTGATAGAGCGACTCGAGAGTACAAGAGTAAAAATTCCTCTTCGTACCTCTTGGGACTCCGAGTTCGCCTATCTATCACAAGAGGAGTACAACAACGCTGTACAGGCTCAGGAGGAGCACAATAAAAAGCAGAAGGAAGCCTTCCTCTCTGCTCAAGCCGCTCGAAGGCTTCCATCGGATTTTGTTGAAGAATATGCTGAAATAAGTGCTGATCCTGTTCTAGCACAGAAGGCCGCGCTGAAGGTCTTCAACAGAAACGCTGAGGAACAGACTGAAGAAGTGAACTCAGAGCTTGACTGGTGCCGAGACCGCCTACACCTCAGGAAACATGGTGCTGCTATCTCTGGAATCCATCTCAGCCGAACACGCGGCAAAAGAGCAAAAACATGGATCACCGTCAAACGCTCAGGAGTCAAGGATGTGCAACACACTCTTGACAAGTTGGAAAGATACAACTTGTCAGAGTGGAATGAGATCAGAAGCCTACTTCCTAAAGCCAATAGAAATTACAGGGCTGAAGTAGAAGAAGTCATAAATGGACTTATTGCACGCATCAGAAGAACAACCGAAATTCCTGATGACCTTCTCCAACCTTCTTCAGCACTGCCTCAGCCTCCTGTTTGAAGATCAGCGGGTGCTTCAACAAGGAGACCAACTCCTTGCATGCCCAGGATGGTTGTCAAGCCACTGGACCTCTCGATGCTTGATCTTTCCCTCCCTCCAGGAGTCTCTCTCTCTGAAGGACAAGTCATCAGAGAACCTGTTCATGGTATTTTTGTGAGCGACAACTCCAAGATCCTACGCTTTCAGCGTTTCAGTGAGCTACACAAAGTACCATATGAACACTTGGTTTCAGTTCTCTTCACTGCTCAGAAAGATAAGAAAAACCAAGATAATAAAGAGATCATTCGCACTGTCAGAGCTATACTCGATCATAGAATCGCCTTCAGTGATACTCCAGTTCCAATTCAAGTCAAGACTAAAGTAGTTAGCGAAGACTCTGATAGTTAGAAATTTTTTTGTAATTTTTCTTTCAGTACTTCATTTATGTACTCTTGTATTTTCTTTACTCTTGTAACCTTATTGAGATTAATGAAAATGCAATTCAGTGCATTGTACTTCACTCCATCATAGTACTGAAAAAGATCCCTCAAAACAGTAAATGGGACATGTACCTTTATGAGTTCTATTTCCTACTGTTTATCTAGACTTAGAAATTTTTTTTCTTTCTAGACTTAGACAATTTCTCCATTGTCTTATCATTATCATTTAGGGGAGATTGTTGATCCAGATCTCCTAAGACCTGATGAAATGATAATGATCCTGTATCTTTACTTAGTGAATAGGTTTTACTTCTGTTATAGCTTGAGGAATTATCACTGAGTCTGTTCAGTGTTATTCCATGTTACTTATGCTGTAACTTATTTTTATAGTAATCAGGATCAGGATCAGGAGACGAACGAGTATGTTCTGTAGTCTACTGATCCTGTCCACTAAAGTGAAGACCTCCTGAAGACATCAAGATCATACTCAAAGAACCATCAGCAACGTCGAAGAATTAGCTGATGACAGGAACAGCATGCTCGTGATCTGAAGACGGAACTGAGTGATAGCAGGCTGCTCAATTTCGTATGACATCCTGAAGATTCATCAGGATACAAGTGACCCTGAACAACATCAGTTTCAGGACTCTACTCACTGATCAGTATCCTGATCCTGAAGGATTAGTGTAATGTCTTAGTCTAATGCACAAAAGGATTATCCGCCTTTACTGACACAAAAGTACATAAGGACAGTCTCTTTACAATTCCCTCCGTACTTATCAGACCTCAAGGCAACTGTTTACACACTTCCTCTTTTGGACACCATGCTAAGAGTAATTGTTTATAGTAAATAGTACAAAGGACCACTTACATTGTGACACGTACACAAAAGTGAGTCTGCATGCATTTAATGCATTGGGTATAAATAGGACTTGAAGAGATGTTCTCCATACTTCTTCTTCAACCTAAAAATACCCTAATCCTTTCTTTCTTTATTCCCTCTATCTTCTTTCTTTTCTTTATCTTCTCACTTAAGTGCATAGTGAAAGAAAGCTTAGATTGTTTAGTTTAGACTTATTGTCTTTTCTATTTCCGCAACAATCTGTAAATTCATATTGTTAATACAACAAGAATTTAAAAGTGAAATTTTGTGTGATTATATTCAACCCCCCCTTCTATAATCCCAAACACTATCCTTGCTTGAAGGTCACCTTATTGGGACCAACATAAACATTTCCAGTAGAAGATGAAGAAATATCTTGATCAGCAGATATAGACTGAGCAGGTATAGAAGAGAATTCAGGTATAGAAGCTCTGATAACAATTGTAAGTGCAAGAAACAATGGATCAAACAATCAAATCTTCATTTCATGATTGAATCTTTACAATATGAACTTTCTCTCTCTAGATTCTCTCTCTAGAACTCACTAATGAATATTACAAATAAGCTCCTTATATATCTTCTCCTCATCATCCTCATCATCAGCAACTTCAAACACTCTGGATTTACCTTTCTTTATTGCATTCTTCCCTTTCTTTCTTTCAGATAACAAAGCAAGTGATTCTTCTTCTGCCTTTTCTTTCTTTTTCTTCTCAAACATAGCTTCTTCAACTTCCTCTTCAAACAGCTTTAGATTCTCAAACACTTCATAAACTTTGAGTTCATTAAGGGCTTTATGTTGCTTAACAAATTTGGTAAATGGCTTCCAGTCTGATGAAAGATTTTTTATGAATTTTACACTGAAATCCATCTCTGACATGTAGATCTTATTCTTCTTCATATCATTCATTAAAATGACAAATCTATCATAAGCATCTTCCAATGATTCACCATCCTTCATCTTAAAAATTTTCATACTTATCCATTAGAGTTGTAATACGTAACTGATTCCCCACTTTGGATCCTAGCATGATCTTCTCTAGTTGATCCCATATGGATTTGGCTGAATCATCATAACTGTCAAGTTTTCTGTATATATCATTTGGAATTGCTTGAATTAAACAGTTTTGGGCTTCAAGATCTATCAGATATTGGGCTTTTTCAGCATCATCCATTTCTTCAAACTCCTTCACTACTCTGACTCCTTGAACCAAGTGTGTAGGTAGTGGTTTTGGTCCATACTCAATAGATTTCAAAATCAGATTCCCTTTATCTTTTCTTATGTAGTGTTTATTAAAGAAGTTGAGGGACCTTTAGTGTAACTTTCTAATTCTTAGGGTTGGCGTATAAATACCTCAATGCCTTGTATTGTATGGTTGGAACGCTCATTTTTGAAATATCAAAGACTTGTGACTTTCTCTCAATACTCTCTCTCTCTCTCTACATCTTTCTCTCACTTGTTCTTGAGTTTGCATCACAATCTTAATGAGATTATGTTAGATTTGGATTCATTCACACTTACAATTGGTATCAGAGCAGGATCTACTGATTTTGTTGAAGATTCTCATGGATTGAAGTGGAGTTTTTGAAGCTTTGAATGTTTGAAGATATTCAACAATGGAGGTTTATGAAGATTTGAAGCTTTTTGATTGATTTTTCATGAATTCATGTCTGAATTCATGAATAATTGTGATATTTGAGTGATTTTGTAAAGATCGAGATAGGTTTAGTGGTAGAATTGAAGATTTTTGGGCTAGAAAATGGAGAAAATGGATATGTTCATATGTCTCGAGTCATAGAAAGTTAGTGTATATTCATATATCTCGAGATTCATATGTCTCGAGACTTACTATTCATGTCTCGTGACTTCAAAATGACATCTCGAGTTAAAGTCACAAGTTGTTAGTTGGAGTATAAGACAAGAAAGATATCTCGACTGTTTGTGTTTACAGGCGTGGAAAATACTCAAGACAACATCTCGAGTGATACTGTTCATCACTCGAGACAGGTTCACAAGCAATACGATTCATATCACGAGACTGTATCTCGAGTCTCACTGTTCACTACTCGAGACAGTATCTCGAGTGTTACTATTCACATCTCGAGAGTTACTGTACACATCTCGAGTCATCAATTCGAGAGTATTTGAGTTCTACTCGAGACAGTATCTCGAGTCCTTGCTAATATCTTGAGTTATCATCTCGAGTGTCACTGTTCAATCTCGAGACATCTCTCGAGACATCTTGAAGTTTGTAAAAATCACTCTAGAGGTTGAGAATCTGAATAATCAGTAAAAAAGATCCTGATCATAAAATGAATCCAGCAAACAAAAGAGAAGATATGGCAATGGGATCTGATTCAAAAGCACCAGTGCTATTCAAGGATGAATATGAGTTATGGGTGACAAGGTTCAGACTGTATGTAAAGAGAAAAGATAAAGGGAATCTGATTTTGAAATCCATTGACTATGGACCAAAACCACTACCGACACATTTGGTTGAAGGAATCAGAGTAGTGAAGGAGTTTGAAGAAATGGATGATGCTGAAAAAATCCAATATCTGATAGATCTTGAAGCTCAAAACTGTCTTATTCAGGCAATTCCAAATGATATATACAGAAAACTTGACAGTTATGATGATTCAGCCAAGTCCATATGGGATCAACTAGAGAAGATCATGCTAGGATCTAAAGTGGGAAATCAGTTACGTATTACAACTCTAATGGATAAGTATGAAAATTTTAAGATGAAGGATGGTGAATCATTGGAAGATGCTTATGATAGATTTGTCATATTAATGAATGATATGAAGAAGAATAGGATCCACAGATCAGAGATGGATTTTAGTGTAAAATTCATAAATAATCTTTCGTCAGACTGGAAGCCATTTACCCGATTTGTTAAGCAGCATAAAGCCCTTAATGAACTTAAAGTTTATGAGGTGTTTGAGAATCTAAAGCTGTTTGAAGAGGAAGTTGAAGAAGCTGTGTTTGAGAAGAAAAA
>JARYMX010000159.1:10000-12500 GCA_030169165.1 Centaurea solstitialis
AGCCAAGGCACGAGGTACTCGGCCATGCTTGGTGAAACCAAGCCAAGGCACGAGGTACTCGGCCATGGCACGGTGAAACCAAGCCATGGCACGAGGTACTCGATGCCATGGCACGGTGAAACCAAGCCAAGGCACGAGGTACTCGGCCATGCACGGTGAAACCAAGCCAAGGCACGAGTTACTCGGCCATGGCACGCAGAAACCAAGCCATGGCACGAGGTACTCGGCCATGGCACGCAGAAACCAAGCCATGGCACGAGGTACTCGAAGCCATGGCACGGACAAACCAAGCCAAGGCACGAGTTACTCGGCCATGGCACGGTGAAACCAAGCCAAAGCACGAGGTACTCGGCCATGCAAGGTGAAACCAAGCCAAGGCACGAGGTACTCGGCCATGGCACGGTGAAACCAAGCCATGGCACGAGGTACTGGATGCCATGGCACGGTGTCACCAAGCCATGGCACGAGGTACTCGATGCCATGGCACGGTGTCACCAAGCCATGGCACGAGGTACTCGAAGCCATGGCACGGTGAAACCAAGCCATGGCACGAGGTACTCGAAGCCATGCACGGTGAAACCAAGCCAAGGCAAGAGGTACTCGGCCATGCTCGGTGAAACCAAGCCAAGGCACGAGGTACTCGGCCGAGGCACGGTGAAACCAAGCCATGGCACGAGGTACTCAAAGCCATGGCACGGTAAAACCAAGCCATGGCACGAGGTACTGGATGCCATGGCACGGTGAAACCAAGCCATGGCACGAGGTACTCGAAGCCATGGCACGGTGAAACCAAGCCAAGGCACGAGGTACTCGGCCATGCACGGTGAAACCAAGCCAAGGCACGAGGTACTCGGCCATGCTCGGTGAAACCAAGCCAAGGCACGAGGTACTCGGCCAAGGCACGGTGAAACCAAGCCATGGTACGAGGTACTCGAAGCCATGGCACGGTAAAACCAAGCCATGGCACGAGGTACTTGAAGCCATGGCACGGTGAAACCAAGCCATGGCACGAGGTACTCGAAGCCATGGCACGGTGAAACCAAGCCAAGGCACGAGGTACTCGGCCATGCACGGTGAAACCAAGCCAAGGCACGAGGTACTCGGCCATGCTCGGTGAAACCAAGCCAAGGCACGAGGTACTCGAAGCCATGGCACGGTGAAACCAAGCCATGGCACGAGGTACTCGAAGCCATGGCACGGTGAAACCAAGCCATGGCACGAGGTACTCGAAGCCATGGCACGGTGAAACCAAGCCAAGGCACGATGAACGGGCTACGATCACGGGACGGGGCACGCTTGCGGGCAACGAGGGCCGATCTAGGCATGCCATGGCACGGTGAAACCAAGCCATGGCACGAGGTACTGGAAGCCATGGCACGATGAAACCAGGCCATGGCACGAGGAACGAGCGACGATCACGGGACGGGCACGCTTGCGGGCAATGAGGGCCGATCTAGGCACGAGTTACTCGGCCATGGCACGGTGAAACCAAGCCATGGCACGAGGTACTGGAAGCCATGGCACGGTGAAACCAGGCCATGGCATGAGGAACGGGTCACGGGACGGGGCACGCTTACGGGCAACGAGGGACGATCTAGGCAACGGGGCACGCGTGCTGGGCTTGGTATGCAAGGCGGACGTCCTACCTTATGCTACCAGGGCCTATGGCTTGGTCGGCCACAGGTCGGGGGGAGCAGACCCAATGGTCCCCCTTATATACCCTTATGAACAAAAAGCTAAGTGACAGGAAGAAACATTGGTTTTTCCATCTATCATAATTTTTGAAAACCCAAGCAAACGGACTCCGTTTGGGACGAAACTTTGCATGGTGCTCCTTGGACATATGTTAGGAGGATCCATGCCGAAAAATTCGGTGTCGGGGTCGGGAGGGCCCCCGGGCCGGCGTTGGACTTTTCGCGACGGTTCGGACCAAATTTTGGAAACCGGCTCAAACGGACTCCGTTTTGAACGAAACTTTGCGTGGTGCTCCGTGAACATGTATTAGGAGGATCCGGGCAGGAAAATCCGGTTTTCGGGTCGGGATTTTACCGGGCCCGGGGTTGGACGTGTCGGGACGGCTTTTGAGGCATGTAACTTGGAAACCGGCTCAAACGGACTCCGTTTTGGACGAAACTTTGCGTGGTGCTCCGTGAACATGTATTAGGAGGATCCGGCAGAAAGTTCCGGTTTTCGGGGTCGGGATTTTACCGGGGCCGGGGCTGGACGTGTCGGGACGGCTTTTGAGGCATGTAAGTTCGATACCCGACCAAACGGACTCCGTTTTGGATGAAACTTTGCGTGGTGCTCCGTGAACATGTATTAGGATGATCCGGCAGGAACTTTCGGTTTCCGAGGTCGGGCGTATCGGGATGGCCTTCGAGCCATGTATGACCCGAGCAAACGTACTTCGTTTTCGGCGAAACTTTGCATGATGAAACCAAGCCATGCATGAGGATTCTCGGCCAACGGTGAGGGTAACCAAGCCGCGGTGCGAGAAATG
>JARYMX010000159.1:32500-35000 GCA_030169165.1 Centaurea solstitialis
TCCGACCGACTAGCAACTGATCCCGACCGACTAGCAACTGATCCCGACCAGTGTGCCCCTTGGCAGACACACTACACCCCCCTATATATACCTTATGAACAAAAAGCTAAGTGACAGGATGAAACATTGAAATTTTCATCTATCATAATTTTTGAGATAGGCACGCCATCTAGCCGAAGCACGGGCAAAAAACCCGACGACGTGCGACGAAACTAGGCCAATGCACGGTGAAACCAAGCCAAGGCACGAGGTACTCGGCCATGGCACGGTGAAACCAAGCCAAGGCACGAGTTACTCGGCCATGGCACGCAGAAACCAAGCCATGGCACGAGGTACTCGATGCCATGGCACGGTGAAACCAAGCCATGGCACGAGGTACTCGATGCCATGGCACGGTGTAACCAAGCCAAGGCACGAGTTACTCGGCCAGGGCACGGTGAAACCAAGCCAAGGCACGAGGTACTCGGCCATGCTTGGTGAAACCAAGCCAAGGCACGAGGTACTCGGCCATGGCACGGTGAAACCAAGCCATGGCACGAGGTACTCGATGCCATGGCACGGTGAAACCAAGCCAAGGCACGAGGTACTCGGCCATGCACGGTGAAACCAAGCCAAGGCACGAGTTACTCGGCCATGGCACGCAGAAACCAAGCCATGGCACGAGGTACTCGGCCATGGCACGCAGAAACCAAGCCATGGCACGAGGTACTCGAAGCCATGGCACGGACAAACCAAGCCAAGGCACGAGTTACTCGGCCATGGCACGGTGAAACCAAGCCAAAGCACGAGGTACTCGGCCATGCAAGGTGAAACCAAGCCAAGGCACGAGGTACTCGGCCATGGCACGGTGAAACCAAGCCATGGCACGAGGTACTGGATGCCATGGCACGGTGTCACCAAGCCATGGCACGAGGTACTCGATGCCATGGCACGGTGTCACCAAGCCATGGCACGAGGTACTCGAAGCCATGGCACGGTGAAACCAAGCCATGGCACGAGGTACTCGAAGCCATGCACGGTGAAACCAAGCCAAGGCAAGAGGTACTCGGCCATGCTCGGTGAAACCAAGCCAAGGCACGAGGTACTCGGCCGAGGCACGGTGAAACCAAGCCATGGCACGAGGTACTCAAAGCCATGGCACGGTAAAACCAAGCCATGGCACGAGGTACTGGATGCCATGGCACGGTGAAACCAAGCCATGGCACGAGGTACTCGAAGCCATGGCACGGTGAAACCAAGCCAAGGCACGAGGTACTCGGCCATGCACGGTGAAACCAAGCCAAGGCACGAGGTACTCGGCCATGCTCGGTGAAACCAAGCCAAGGCACGAGGTACTCGGCCAAGGCACGGTGAAACCAAGCCATGGTACGAGGTACTCGAAGCCATGGCACGGTAAAACCAAGCCATGGCACGAGGTACTTGAAGCCATGGCACGGTGAAACCAAGCCATGGCACGAGGTACTCGAAGCCATGGCACGGTGAAACCAAGCCAAGGCACGAGGTACTCGGCCATGCACGGTGAAACCAAGCCAAGGCACGAGGTACTCGGCCATGCTCGGTGAAACCAAGCCAAGGCACGAGGTACTCGAAGCCATGGCACGGTGAAACCAAGCCATGGCACGAGGTACTCGAAGCCATGGCACGGTGAAACCAAGCCATGGCACGAGGTACTCGAAGCCATGGCACGGTGAAACCAAGCCAAGGCACGATGAACGGGCTACGATCACGGGACGGGGCACGCTTGCGGGCAACGAGGGCCGATCTAGGCATGCCATGGCACGGTGAAACCAAGCCATGGCACGAGGTACTGGAAGCCATGGCACGATGAAACCAGGCCATGGCACGAGGAACGAGCGACGATCACGGGACGGGGCACGCTTGCGGGCAATGAGGGCCGATCTAGGCACGAGTTACTCGGCCATGGCACGGTGAAACCAAGCCATGGCACGAGGTACTGGAAGCCATGGCACGGTGAAACCAGGCCATGGCATGAGGAACGGGTCACGGGACGGGGCACGCTTACGGGCAACGAGGGACGATCTAGGCAACGGGGCACGCGTGCTGGGCTTGGTATGCAAGGCGGACGTCCTACCTTATGCTACCAGGGCCTATGGCTTGGTCGGCCACAGGTCGGGGGGAGCAGACCCAATGGTCCCCCTTATATACCCTTATGAACAAAAAGCTAAGTGACAGGAAGAAACATTGGTTTTTCCATCTATCATAATTTTTGAAAACCCAAGCAAACGGACTCCGTTTGGGACGAAACTTTGCATGGTGCTCCTTGGACATATGTTAGGAGGATCCATGCCGAAAAATTCGGTGTGCGGGGTCGGGAGGGCCCCCGGGGCCGGCGTTGGACTTTTCGCGACGGTTCGGACCAAATTTTGGAAACCGGCTCAAACGGACTCCGTTTTGAACGAAACTTTGCGTGGTGCTCCGTGAACATGTATTAGGAGGATCCGGGCAGGAAAATCCGGTTTTCGGGGTCGGGATTTTACCG
>JARYMX010000159.1:45000-47500 GCA_030169165.1 Centaurea solstitialis
AGCCAAGGCAAGAGGTACTCGGCCATGCTCGGTGAAACCAAGCCAAGGCACGAGGTACTCGGCCGAGGCACGGTGAAACCAAGCCATGGCACGAGGTACTCAAAGCCATGGCACGGTAAAACCAAGCCATGGCACGAGGTACTGGATGCCATGGCACGGTGAAACCAAGCCATGGCACGAGGTACTCGAAGCCATGGCACGGTGAAACCAAGCCAAGGCACGAGGTACTCGGCCATGCACGGTGAAACCAAGCCAAGGCACGAGGTACTCGGCCATGCTCGGTGAAACCAAGCCAAGGCACGAGGTACTCGGCCAAGGCACGGTGAAACCAAGCCATGGTACGAGGTACTCGAAGCCATGGCACGGTAAAACCAAGCCATGGCACGAGGTACTTGAAGCCATGGCACGGTGAAACCAAGCCATGGCACGAGGTACTCGAAGCCATGGCACGGTGAAACCAAGCCAAGGCACGAGGTACTCGGCCATGCACGGTGAAACCAAGCCAAGGCACGAGGTACTCGGCCATGCTCGGTGAAACCAAGCCAAGGCACGAGGTACTCGAAGCCATGGCACGGTGAAACCAAGCCATGGCACGAGGTACTCGAAGCCATGGCACGGTGAAACCAAGCCATGGCACGAGGTACTCGAAGCCATGGCACGGTGAAACCAAGCCAAGGCACGATGAACGGGCTACGATCACGGGACGGGGCACGCTTGCGGGCAACGAGGGCCGATCTAGGCATGCCATGGCACGGTGAAACCAAGCCATGGCACGAGGTACTGGAAGCCATGGCACGATGAAACCAGGCCATGGCACGAGGAACGAGCGACGATCACGGGACGGGGCACGCTTGCGGGCAATGAGGGCCGATCTAGGCACGAGTTACTCGGCCATGGCACGGTGAAACCAAGCCATGGCACGAGGTACTGGAAGCCATGGCACGGTGAAACCAGGCCATGGCATGAGGAACGGGTCACGGGACGGGGCACGCTTACGGGCAACGAGGGACGATCTAGGCAACGGGGCACGCGTGCTGGGCTTGGTATGCAAGGCGGACGTCCTACCTTATGCTACCAGGGCCTATGGCTTGGTCGGCCACAGGTCGGGGGGGAGCAGACCCAATGGTCCCCCTTATATACCCTTATGAACAAAAAGCTAAGTGACAGGAAGAAACATTGGTTTTTCCATCTATCATAATTTTTGAAAACCCAAGCAAACGGACTCCGTTTGGGACGAAACTTTGCATGGTGCTCCTTGGACATATGTTAGGAGGATCCATGCCGAAAAATTCGGTGTGCGGGGTCGGGAGGGCCCCCGGGGCCGGCGTTGGACTTTTCGCGACGGTTCGGACCAAATTTTGGAAACCGGCTCAAACGGACTCCGTTTTGAACGAAACTTTGCGTGGTGCTCCGTGAACATGTATTAGGAGGATCCGGGCAGGAAAATCCGGTTTTCGGGGTCGGGATTTTACCGGGCCCGGGGTTGGACGTGTCGGGACGGCTTTTGAGGCATGTAACTTGGAAACCGGCTCAAACGGACTCCGTTTTGGACGAAACTTTGCGTGGTGCTCCGTGAACATGTATTAGGAGGATCCGGGCAGAAAGTTCCGGTTTTCGGGGTCGGGATTTTACCGGGGCCGGGGCTGGACGTGTCGGGACGGCTTTTGAGGCATGTAAGTTCGATACCCGACCAAACGGACTCCGTTTTGGATGAAACTTTGCGTGGTGCTCCGTGAACATGTATTAGGATGATCCGGGCAGGAACTTTCGGTTTCCGAGGTCGGGCGTATCGGGATGGCCTTCGAGCCATGTATGACCCGAGCAAACGTACTTCGTTTTCGGCGAAACTTTGCATGATGAAACCAAGCCATGCATGAGGATTCTCGGCCAACGGTGAGGGTAACCAAGCCGCGGTGCGAGAAATGGGCGACGATCAAGGGACGGGGCACGCGTGCTGGCGACGAGGGACGATCTAGGCAACGGGCACGCGTGCGGGGCTTGGCATGCTAGGCGATCCAATGAGCGACTTAGACCTCAGCATGCCATGGCCTATGGCTTCCTTGGCCACAGGTCGGGGGGGAACAGTCCCCATGGTCCCCCCTATATATACCTTATGAACAAAAAGCTAAGTGACAGGAACAAACATTGTTTTTTTCCATCTATCATAATTTTTGGAAACCCAACCAAACGGACATCGTCTTGGACGAAACTTTGCGTGGTGCTTCATGAGCATCTACTAGGAGGATCCGGGCAGAAAAAATCGGTTTCCGGGGTCGGGATGGCGTTGGACTTATCACGACGGTCCCGACTCAAGGCATGGCAAACTTTGGCTTGCTCCGACCAAGGCACCAAGGAATGGCCTGATTTGGCTTGGCACGACCAAGGCTTGGCCTGAATTGGCTTGTTCCGATCAAGGCACCAAGGCATGGCCTGATTTGGCTTGTTCCGATCAAGGCACCAAGGCTTGGCCTGATTTGGCTTGTTCCGATCAAGGCACCAA
>JARYMX010000159.1:57500-60360 GCA_030169165.1 Centaurea solstitialis
GCACGCGTGCTGGGCTTGGTATGCAAGGCGGACGTCCTACCTTATGCTACCAGGGCCTATGGCTTGGTCGGCCACAGGTCGGGGGGAGCAGACCCAATGGTCCCCCTTATATACCCTTATGAACAAAAAGCTAAGTGACAGGAAGAAACATTGGTTTTTCCATCTATCATAATTTTTGAAAACCCAAGCAAACGGACTCCGTTTGGGACGAAACTTTGCATGGTGCTCCTTGGACATATGTTAGGAGGATCCATGCCGAAAAATTCGGTGTGCGGGGTCGGGAGGGCCCCCGGGGCCGGCGTTGGACTTTTCGCGACGGTTCGGACCAAATTTTGGAAACCGGCTCAAACGGACTCCGTTTTGAACGAAACTTTGCGTGGTGCTCCGTGAACATGTATTAGGAGGATCCGGGCAGGAAAATCCGGTTTTCGGGGTCGGGATTTTACCGGGCCCGGGGTTGGACGTGTCGGGACGGCTTTTGAGGCATGTAACTTGGAAACCGGCTCAAACGGACTCCGTTTTGGACGAAACTTTGCGTGGTGCTCCGTGAACATGTATTAGGAGGATCCGGGCAGAAAGTTCCGGTTTTCGGGTCGGGATTTTACCGGGGCCGGGGCTGGACGTGTCGGACGGCTTTTGAGGCATGTAAGTTCGATACCCGACCAAACGGACTCCGTTTTGGATGAAACTTTGCGTGGTGCTCCGTGAACATGTATTAGGATGATCCGGCAGGAACTTTCGGTTTCCGAGGTCGGCGTATCGGGATGGCCTTCGAGCCATGTATGACCCGAGCAAACGTACTTCGTTTTCGGCGAAACTTTGCATGATGAAACCAAGCCCCTGCATGAGGATTCTCGGCCAACGGTGAGGGTAACCAAGCCGCGGTGCGAGAAATGGGCGACGATCAAGGGACGGGGCACGCGTGCTGGCGACGAGGGACGATCTAGGCAACGGGCACGCGTGCGGGGCTTGGCATGCTAGGCGATCCAATGAGCGACTTAGACCTCAGCATGCCATGGCCTATGGCTTCCTTGGCCACAGGTCGGGGGGGAACAGTCCCCATGGTCCCCCCTATATATACCTTATGAACAAAAAGCTAAGTGACAGGAACAAACATTGTTTTTTTTCCATCTAAACATAATTTTTGGAAACCCAACCAAACGGACATCGTCTGGACGAAACTTTGCGTGGTGCTTTTATGAGCATCTACTAGGAGGATCCGGGCAGAAAAAATCGGTTTCCGGGTCGGGATGGCGTTGGACTTATCACGACGGTCCCGACTCAAGCATGGCAAACTTTGGCTTGCTCCGACCAAGGCACCAAGGAATGGCCTGATTTGGCTTGGCCCCGACCAAGGCTTGGCCTGAATTGGCTTGTTCCGATCAAGGCACCAAGGCATGGCCTGATTTGGCTTGTTCCGATCAAGGCACCAAGGCTTGGCCTGATTTGGCTTGTTCCGATCAAGGCACCAAGGCATGGCCTGATTTGCTTGTTTGAGCAAGGCACCAAGGCATGGCCTGATTTTGCTTCTTTCGATCAAGGCACCAAGGCATGGCCTCATTTGCTTCTTACGATCAAGGCACCAAGGCTTGGCCTGATTTGGCTTGTTCCGATCAAGGCACCAAGGCATGGCCTGATTTTGCTTCTTACGATCAAGGCACCAAGGCTTGGCCTGATTTGGCTTTGTTCCGATCAAGGCACCAAGGCTTGGCCTGATTTGGCTTGTTCCATCAAGGCACCAAGGCATGGCCTGATTTTGCTTCTTACGATCAAGGCACCAAGGCTTGGCCTGATTTGGCTTGTTCGATCAAGGCACCAAGGCATGGCCTGATTTGCTGTTTTGAGCAAGGCACCAAGGCATGCCTGATTTGGCTTGGCACGATCAAGGCACCAAGGCATGGCCTGATTTGCTTCTTTCGATCAAGGCACCAAGGCATGGCCTGATTTTGCTTCTTACGTCAAGGCACCAAGGCTTTGCCTGATTTGGCTTGTTCCGATCAAGGCACCAAGGCTTTGCCTGATTTGGCTTGTTCCCATCAAGGCACCAAGGCTTGGCCTGATTTGGCTTGTTCCGATCAAGGCACCAAGGCATGGCCTGATTTTGCTTCTTCGATCAAGGCACCAAGGCTTGGCCTGATTTGGCTTGTTCCGACCAAGGCACCAAGGCTTGGCTGGCATGATTTTGCTTGTTCTGATCAAGGCTTGGCCGATTTGGCTTGGGACGACCAAGGCATGGCCTGGTTTGGCTTGTCCCGACTCAAGGAACCATGGCCTGGTTTGGCTTGTGCCGACTCAAGGCACCATGGCCTGGTTTGGCTTGTTCCGATCAAGGCACCAGGCATGGCCGGATTTGGCTTGTCCGATCAAGGAACCAAGGCATGGCCTGGTTTGGGCTTGTTCCGACTCAAGGCACCATGGCCTGGTTTGGCTTGTTCCGATCAAGGCACCAAGGCATGGCCTGATTTTGCTTCTTACGATCAAGGCACCAAGGCTTGGCCTGATTTGGCTTGTTCCGAACCAAGGCACCAAGGCCTGGCCTGATTTTGCTTTTTCTGATCAAGGTTTGGCCTGATTTGGTTTGGGACGACAAGGCATGGCCTGATTTGGCTTGTCCCGACTCAAGGAACCAGGGCATGGCCTGATTTGGCCTGTGCAAGAAGGATACTTGTATTTTTTTCAAAGTTGTTGCGATATTTCTCTAAGTATGGGAGTTACCTCGGCAAATGGGGGAGAGGAACGATTGAAAGGAGAAGTGTTTTGGGGGGGGACGAATCTGAGCGACGCAGGGCTGAATCTCAGTGGATCGTGGCAGCAAGGGGCCCCTCTGCCACTTCAATACCCCGTCGCGTATTTAAGTCGT